>JAMOIN010001299.1:0-116025 GCA_024666655.1 Dascyllus trimaculatus
CAGTGGATACAACAGTGTCATTCGCGTCAATTTCAAATCACAATCACAATTTTAAACATAAGCAGCACAAACTGTACGCAACACATCTGGATTCGACACTCTAAACCCCCAAACCTTCTGGTGGATATTTATGACATGTTATCTTCATAAAAAAAAAATCACCAAAATACACCATTAATCAGAGCCAGAAACTGTAAAAATAAAAAAATTAGCAAATTTCCAACGGTCCTTGCACTTCTCATCTGTTATGTGCCATTCCATCTGAAGAAACAGCTAAATTTAAGCTAAAATAGTGATATTATTATGTCTCATTTAAAAACAGCTTCCATTAGCCAGATTCTGTAAAAATCAAAAAATTCTCTGCTACTTAGCGCAACTGCAAAGCTATTAGTGGCTCAGCAGCGACCAGCAGTTTTATGACAAAAATTCTTGGACTTTTCTGCCGAGCTGGAATCAATATGTACAATTTTCCACAATCCCACGTGTTGGCAATACACAGTTTGCAGTTCAGCCGAATAGTTTTAAAATTTTTATCACGTAACTGTTGGTCATAGTTGAGTCACTACTGCCTCTACAGATGCACTTAAGAGCTATTTTTTTTTGCTTTTTACGAGGGATGCACGATGACGCCAATTTCAACCGATACCGATGAGCAATAATTTTATACTTCTTGCAGCCGATAACCGAGTGTGACGCCAGAGTTGGCAGGTCCATGCACCACAACCACGGTGGCGTTTTCGAGCCTCTGCGGCGTACTAGAGCCTCGGCGGCGCTCGGCGGCGCTCGGCGGCGCTCGGCGGCGCTCGGCGGCGCTCGGCAGTGCTTGGCGGCGCTCGATGGCGCTCGGCAGCACTCGGCAGCGCTTGGCGGTGCTCGATGGCGCTCGGCAGCACTCGGCAGCGCTCAGTGATGCTCGGCGGCACACGGCGGCGTACTACAGCCTCGGCAAAGCTTGGCAACGCCCCGCAGCAGCGGTGCGCATGACGATTCGAATATCAAAATTATTATTCGAATACAACGCAACAAACAAATATTCAGATATTCGAATATTCAGGACCAGCCTTAGTCAAACGTCTTCTTCAGACACGGTAAACAAAGTCCACACTGGTCAGTGCCACGCCATGCTGCTTGTTTTCTCTGCCCGCGCAGTCTGATGACATCACACACATGCGACAGTACCGTCGGGGAGGGGAGGGTTGGAGGAGCCAGGCATGAGGACAAACCACAACACACAGACCAACGGCAAAAACCAAGATTCAAAGACTTTATTATTATCAGGTCGTTTTTTCATTATCGGTATGACGTCATAATTGCAGATATTATCCCTACTTTTTACAGATTCTGGATGCTGCGACTTATTTATTTTTGCCAAATTTTTAAACGAGGCGTAGAATAATGCCATCTTAATAAAATATCGTGATTTTAAGCTTAGATTTGGTTAATTTAATAATACTCATTCTCAGATGAGTATTTCAGGGACCATCTGGACTTTCTAAATCCAACATTTTTTTCTGTTTTTACAGTTTCTCGCTCTGATAAATGGTGTAATTTTGGCGATTTTTTAAAAGACAACACGCATTTTAAATCTGTCAGAGGGTTAAAAAGCACATCTACACCTCCTTTCCTAATAACTCCGCTCAGACTGTTCATTGCATAACTTCATCCGAGGGCAGAGCACGTCGTGGCATCTCCCTCCGAGGCGGATCGTAAACCACCGCGTACGGCGTGAGGTCTGCTTCTGTTTAAGCCGCCGCAGTTTGCTGTAATGACGGGGCATAAAACTGCAGATTTGATCTCCAGCTTGGCTCGAGTCACAGCGGCTTCCTTTCACAAACAACGTTAAGGGCTTTAAAATCGGTTTCACGTTGCCTCCTAACTGCTAATGAGATTTGCTGATTAAATATTCATCCTGTGGGCGACCTCTCATAAATCCGCCTCTCGCCAGCCGAGTCCGAAGACGCCACGCCGCTCGCTGCAGCTCCGAGGCGGCCGCTTCCTCCCTTCTGTGTTGGAAAAAGAAGCCCCAACTCCACCTGCAGTGACTCGGCTGAACTTCTGCAGCCTTCAGGTCGGTTTTAGCCTCGCTGGCAGAAAGCAGACAGCGCTGCCCTATTTCCACTCAGGGCTGCGGTAAGCTAGATAGCCTGAATGCAGATGGCCTGATTTAGGACTTGGAAAATGGGCTTGTTGAATAATGCATAGTGCAGAGAACAGTGCATTAGAATCAAGCCTGAACCGACCCACGACTTACTGGTGTCGACACAGAGGCTCCGAGGCCGTCATGGTGGCATGTTTGATTACAACCTCATCTCGGTTTTTGTCTTTATCTGTTTTGCTTTTCAGAAATGAAGCCTCAGAGGGCCGCGGGGCTTCCCCTCATCTCCCACCAGATCGGCGGATCTCTCCAGCCACCTCCGGGCCATCCGTCTTCCAGCCGACAGATGACGCCTGGCAGCTCATCACGATTAATGAGCACCGTTTGACGCCGGGCTGATGAAATGACACGATCATCGCTCTCCGGTTTTGTCCTTGTTTTACGACCTTTATCTCCCCTCCCTACACGGGAGCGTTTAATATCCTAATTTCAGGAGGCGGGCTCCCTCCGAGCTGCAGAAAGGACGTTCTTCAATCCTCTGAACCCCAAAATCTGCCGGCACGTACGAAAACTTTAAAATCGATCACTGCTGCGAACAAAAAACAAAAAGAGCTGCGGGAATTTCAACTCTCCTACGTTCCTTGAACTGCTCATATCCAAGTGTTCAATCACGGCGTTTCACCAAATCACTTTATTCCGCATTAATTGCTTGAAAAAATTCGGCAAAGGCAGATCGTTTACTCCGGGAAGATTCTGTAAAAAGCAAAAAATTCTGCTCTTCTTGGTGCAAACGTGAAGCCATTAGTTGCTCAGATGCAACCGACGGTGACGTGACAAAAATTCTGGGATGTTTAGGCTGAGTCTGTTGAGTCTATGCATCTGTTGTGCACCGATCAGCCCCAAAATCCTGACCACTGACAGGTGAGTAACATGGATCATATTAGTACTATGTGGGAAAACCTTGATCAGACTTAGACACCCAAATAAACATTGTCCCAAACCAAATACACTCCCAAATCCCAAATGTCACTGGATGAAAATGCCCCCCACCACATGGAAACAACACCAACCAATCAGGAACATGTGGAGGAACATGACAATGGTCCACCATGTTGATGTGACCTCCAGACTTCCTACAGCCCATTCTGATCAAGCATCAACAGGATGCAGTGGAACCAGTTGGATTGACAGAGGCCCCACTGCACAAGCCAGAGTACCCAAAGGATCCAGTGGTTCCAGACCCCATAGGACCCCCTGAGAGGTCCTCTGGTCCAGTGGTTCAGAGCATTTAGACCAACACAACATTCGCCAGGTGGTCATCATGCTATGCCTGATCGGTGCATATAGAAGTTTAAAAGGCTTCTACAAAATCAGCAGAATAGCACCAAAATCAAAGCCAACGACTGTAAAAAACAGAGAATTTTTTAATGACTGTCCTTGAACTGCTCATCTGGGACATGATGTTCTGTTGAAAAGCCCGACCAGAGAGTAGAATCACTTCATTCTACATGTCGCCTCAAAAATTTCCCAAAAATAAACCGTCTGCAGCGGCCACATTTGGTGAAAAAATAAAAATTTTGTGCTCTTTTCTGCAGCAAAAAAAGCCACTAGTGACTCGACTATGACCAACATTCACAAGACAAAAAATCAAAAACTTTTAGGCTGAACTGCAGGCTGTGTCTAAACAGAGCAGGGAGCGTGGAGACGAGTACTTTTATTTATTTGTTGACATTTTTGTGAAGTAAACACTCAACGTAATTCAGTTTTCATTTTTATTTTCTGTGATTTATTGCACTGTAACGGCACAGAACATGAGGTTAGAGTAGATAAGATGGCGGCTATTCCAGTCAGCGATCTTTGGACAGATGCTCTGCCGTGGCTGAAGACGTCTGGACCGCCCAGGCCAGGCGTGCCGCCCGCTGCGCGTTAAAACAGAGCCGCTCGAGCGTTTCCTTTCTCCCCCCTCGAGAAACACTTGCATGCAATTGTTGTGAGAGCGAGAGCCAAGGCCCACGGCTCATGGTGATGCATGAATCGCTGCCAAGACTGAGGGGAAGGACGCTGCCGCCGCCGCCGCCGCTGCTGCTGCTGCTGCTACCGGTTCAGCTGAGGGGAAACAACCACCCAGCAACCGGAGCTCAAAGCCGCAACATGCATCGTCTCAGAGCACATGTGCAGGAGTCGAGTGAGGCGAAACACATCAGGCTGCAGCGTTTTCCATCACTAATCTGCACAAGAAGCTTTCTGACGTGCAGGCTGCAGCTGAATCAGCGAGAAACACTGGAAAGGAAGATCCGGCCGCGTTCGCCTCGGTTAAAAATGCGATAAAAGGGAAATCGTCCGCGTCGACCGGATTCCGTCAAAAACAAAAAATTCTGCGACTCTCAGCGAAACCGTGAAGCCTCCGGTGACTCGGCTGTGAGCAGCAGCCACCTGACAAAAATTCATCGGCTGAACTGCAGGCAGTGGTCAAACCGAGCAGAGAGGAGGCGGATTAAAACGTAAATAAAAGCAGGATGTGGAGCTACAGCTTGGTTTTCCAGAGCTGCTCACGCCTGTGGAAACTTGGAAAGGCGTCGCGCACTTTGATTCAAGGTTGTTTTTAACGGTGTCTGTAAAATAAATAAATCGTTTTTAGCTATTTCAACATGTTTAAAAGCAGCTTTGAATCACATGGTTTCCATAAATGCGCATAAAAAAGAAAACTCTGCAAAAAAAAATGAGCTGGTTCCTCCGTCGTCCTCTGAAGGGCAGCAGTTTGTCACGGCGCCGTCGCCTCCGATGCATCTCCGGAGACGCAATTAACCCGACGAGCTCCGAGCGCTCAGGTAGCGACGGCAGCAGCATCACCTGTGACAATTCATCCCCACTGAATACAGCACGACCAAAAAATAACCCTCAGACCTGTTGAAGTATTCACCTTAAATTATTTTTTAAGTCAAGTTCTTTAATTTTTACATTCTATTTAATTAAAATTTGTTTTTTTACATTTTTAAAAATAATAATTTGTGTAATTTATCAGCTTGTCTGCTTCTGATCCATTTAATTTTATTAATTACATTTTATTTTATTATTATTATTACTATTATTTTTAATCATATGTTGGTTTTCTTTGCCTGTGAAGAACTTTAAATAATTTGATGCTAGATGCCATTTAAATAAAATCTGGTGTTTTTTTCTGGCTTTACAGTTTCTATCTCTGATAAATGGTTTACAAGACAAAATAAATGTGGATCCACAAGCTACAGATATTCTACTGTGTCCATTTTTAATTAGTCTCCTGTCTGCTCTGTGTGAACACTGCCTGCAGTTCAGCCGAAAACTGTCTGAATTTTCGTCAAGTGGCCGTTTTTCACAGATAAGTCAATCATGGCTTCTTGGTTGCATTCAGGATTGCAGAATTTTTTGTTTTTGACAGAATCTTGTTACTCCAAATGACTCATTTTTAATGAATTTGTAACCGCGGACTAAGTGATGTTGATGAAATATCGCAATTAAATTCAGTTAATTTTCCTCGACCAATTGTAAAGTTGAAAATCCGACATTTCTCTTTGGTTTTAGTTTCTGGCTCTGATAAATGGTTGAATTTGAGATATTATTAAGGACAAGAAGTGTTTGAATTTTGGTCTCATTGCTGATTTTTGCAGCTGAACCACTGATGACTTGACAGCTGCAACAAAATGAACAGAATTTTTTGTTTTTCTTTAGAAAATCTGGTTGAATTAAACAGTTTATTTTTGCCAAATTTTTAAATGAGACATGACAATATAAGTACACAGAGGTGGGTCCAAATGATTCGTTGAAATACTGTCACAAAGGTTGGAAGTCAGACAGTCTTTTAAAAATGTGTTTACAGTTTCTGTCTCTGATAAATGCTGTAATTTTGAAGTTATTTCCATTTTTAATTCGTCTCCTCTCCGCTCTGTGTGAGAACACTGACTGCAGTTCAGCTGAAAAGTCCTTGAATTTTTGCCAAGTGGCTGCTGGTCCCATCTGAGTCAAACATGGCTTCTTGGTTGCATTCATGACCACAGAATTTTTAGTTTTTTACAGAATCTTGTCGCTGCCAACGGCTGATTTTTGGCGAATTTTTAACTATGGAATGCATGATGTAGATGAAATGTCACAATTACAGGGTCAGATCTGTATTTGAAGCACTGCCTGCAGTTCAGCTGAAAAGTCTCTGAATTTTTGTCAAGTGACTGTCGGTCACATCTGAGTCATTAAAGGCTCAACAGTTGCAGGAAGATGAGCAGAATTTTTTGTTTTTCACAAAATCTGGTTAAATCAAAAGATGTATTTTTGGCAGATTTTTAAAAGAGACGTGTAGAATGAAGTGAACGACAGCGCCTCACATGATTAGTTCAAAGACCGTTGAAAATCCGACGTTTGTTTCTGTTTTTTTTCCCATTTTTCCGTCTCATAAATGGTTTTGGTGATTTTTTAAATTCTACAATCCTCGATGCTCAGACCTCCAGCATCCTCCTCCTCCTCCTCATCGTATCTAAAACAGGCCCGAGGAAGCGTCGGCTGCTTCGCCCACGGAGCCACTGAGAGGCTTGTGAGTCGGTGAAGAAGGCGACCGGGGGATTGTGGGTAACGGAGAGCGAAGGCAGAACAGGCCTCCTGATGACGCCGAGCTGCAGGATCAGACGATCAGCGTCTGCATCGGTCGGCTGGCTTCAGCTAAACTGCTTTAAACGGCAACACCGAGGCGGAAAGACACACAAAGACACGAGAACAGAAACGCAAAAGAAAACCGCTGACCTGTTTTAACTATTTAACTGTTTTTATTGTTATTTTTTGTTTTTGAAATAAATACATACAAAAATGAAGGCACTGACTGACGACGAAAAATGGTTTAAAATGGAAAAATGAGCCGTTTTATCATTTCTCGGTTGTTAGTTTAAAAGAGAAAAATGTAAAAGAATAATACAATAAATTAATAATAATCTAATGTTATTATAGAATATCTGGATGGTAGTTTTTTGTTTTTTTGGACAAACTATTTTTATCTTTAAGGACTTATGTGTGTTTTTTTAAGATCTCTG
Organism: Dascyllus trimaculatus; assembly: GCA_024666655.1. Taxonomy (NCBI): domain Eukaryota; kingdom Metazoa; phylum Chordata; class Actinopteri; family Pomacentridae; genus Dascyllus; species Dascyllus trimaculatus. The sequence goes on from JAMOIN010001299.1 coordinate 7,147, forward strand.
AGGGGTCATAACCTGCAACTGTTACGGGTATAAAATTAAAATTTAATTTAATTAATTATTCTATTTTATTTTTACATTAAAACGCTGTCAAAAAAAACAAACAATTTTTAAAAATCCAAATATTTCTCTTGTCAATATATGAAATGGTTAAATTTGAGTTTAATACTGTAAATTTAAAAAAACTTATTGTGGAAAACTATTGTATTTGAATTTTTATGAGACAGCCATTTTTTATTTTATTTCATCTTTTTGTCTGTAATTTTTGCAATTTAACTAAAATTTCCCTTTTCAGTTGACTGATTTTTTGCTGTAATTTTTTATTATTTTTATTTATTACTTTTTTTATTTTACTTTTTGCTGCTCTCGCTACTGTTTTTTGTATGTAACTTGTTCATTTTCATTTTTTTTACAAATATTTTTTTATTATTTTGCTGTCTTTAAATCTACCAAAAACATTATTATTTTACAGATTTGCATTTTCTTTTTTTTCTTTTGTTTTTGTCATTTCTTACGACTGTCTTTCTGAAACCTCTGCTGCCAAATTTATTTATTTATTTATTTATTTATATATTTTTAAACATAAATATATATTCTTTAACGCTACATTTAAAAAAAAAAAGGCAGATATTCCATATTAAATCATCAATTAATTTTAAAACAGTAAAATAAAATGGAAAACAGGCCATTGTTCAATTTCTCCATTTCAAAAACAAATATGCTATTTTTAAAAATGTTTTTGGTTTACAACCAAAAAAATTGAATTAAAATGGGAAATAAAAAGCTGTGTTTTCCAGGTTTTTTAAATAGTTGATTAAAATAAAAATAACAATTTTTCTATTTTTTAATAGATGAAACTGTAAAATTCAAGTTTAATATTATAAAATTTTGTAAAAGTTGGACACAAATAAAATGAGGATTATCTCATGTAAAATGGCTAAAAAAAAGTCTTTTATTTTATTTTTTATTTTAATTTTGTAAAATTACAGTATCAATTATTTTCTGTTATTTTTCAGTTTTTATTTAGTTTTTTTGGTGCATCAGCTGCTGTCATATTACTGATTTTTTCTTTGTAATTTTACAAACTGTTCTCCGGTCGTTGCATCATAAAACATCAGTGTCAATTTATAATTGAACTGTGAGAATCTAAAACCAGGATTATGACTCCTTGACGGAGCAGATCTGCAGCCAGTTGTGGAAAAGGAGACCTGAGAGTTTCTGTTTGTCTTTAAGCTCATTTGCTTTCATTGACATCACCGTGTTTTGATGCTGAGATGATTTACGGAGCAGTCGAGGCGAAGCATCTTCACCTGATCCGATCGTAGACGGAGGATTTTCATCAGAGCAGCCTGAAGAGTTCAACTCCTCACTTTAATCTCAGAGCAAAAACACACAAAAGCTCATTAAATGGAATAAAAAGCTGAGTTTTGTCCCTGCAGAAGCACAAAACAGAGCTGAGACTTCCCCCTCGGAGCTGCAGGTCAGTGAAGGCACCACCAGAACCTCCTCGTTCAGGCTGACGTTCTACTGGGTTCGATGCTAACCGGGTTTGTTCCGACGTTTGGGCGACGCTGCGAAGCCTCAGAGCCAATAGAGCAAATTAAACCTAATTGGAGAAGTAAATCCTGATTGGACGGAGGAGAAAGGAAGACAAAGAGACGAACACAATGAGAGGAGGGTGGAGCTCTTACACTGTAAAAAATGATGGAAATGTGCTTTTAATTTATTTTAAAAATCAATAAAATATCAATTAAATTAATTTCAAACAAGATCTTTCCACTAAGCCCAATAATAAAGTGAAAAAAAAAATTTAAAAATTAAATTTTAAAGGCATGTGATCAGGAACGTTGGTGGTCAATATTATTACAGAATATCTGGATAAAACATTTTTGTCTTTAAGGACCTCGGTGTTATTTAATTTTTTATTCATCTCTGAGGGTTAAAACCTGCAACTGGTATAAAATTAAAATTTAATTAATTTAACGATTTTTATTTATTTATTTTTACATTAAAACACTGTCAAAATACAAAAACAAAATTTTTAGAAATCCAAATATTTCTTTTTTTTAAAAAATATATAAAATGGTTAAATTTAATTTTAATACTGTGGATTTAAAGAAAAAAAATAAATTAGACACCATTAAAATACACATGATCTCATGGAAAATGTCTAGAAAATATAAATGTATCATGGAAAATTACTGTTTTTGAATTTTTTTGAGACGGATATTTTTCTGTTATTTTACTTTTTTTTATTATTTTTTTTCAGTGCCACAGCGTTATTACTGTTTTTTTGGTCTGTAATTTTTGTTATTTTACTAGTTTCCATTTTTAGTTTACTGATTTTTTTGCAATTTTTTTTTTTTTTTCAAATAGTTTTTGTTATTTTACTTTTTTTGGTGCCACAGCTATATTACTGTCTATGTCTGCAATTTATTTTATTTATTTATTTTACAAATAGTTTCTATTATTTCATTTTTGTATTTTTTCAATGCCACAGCTATATTACATTTTTTTGTCCTTATTGTTTTTTTTAAATTTTACTAAATTTTCCTTCTTAGTTAACAGTTGGTTTTTTTTGGTGTTTTTTATTTTAATTTTTTTTTTACAAATATTTTTGTGCTAAACCTATATTACTGTTGTTTTTTGTCTGTAATTTATTTTATTTATTTATTTACTTTACAAATAGTTTTTTATTTTACTTTTTTATTTATTTTGGTGCTATAGCTATATTCCTCTTTTTTTTATCTGTGATTTATTTTTATTTAAATAAATTTTGTTAGAAAGACTTTTTAAAAATTATTTTGCTGTATTTAAATCCACAAAAATTTTATTATTTTACAGATATTTTCCTTTTCTTCTTTTCTTTGTTTTTGTCATTTCTAACAGCCTTTGATGCCTGAGTCTCCACTCGTCAGAATGTTTCTGCTTCCTAACCGCTCATTTGCATGTTTAACGGTGGGATCTGTCGTGAAGCGTGTTTAACGGTGGGATCTGTCGTGAAGCGTGTCGGATCTCAGAGCAGATTCTGAGAACGTTCAGTCTGCTGGATGGAGGGAGGAGGAACTGTCACTTTAATCAGTCGTGTGGGCGACGGCTTCAATTCTCTGCAGCTCTTTGTGCAAAAACACAACGAGGAGGATTCAGGGCCTGAGAGGAAACGAGGACCTGAGACCGGGCAGGAGACGCTCACGTATGTTCGACTAACGTGACGCCTCGGTTTGACAACAGGTGGAACCACAGAGCCTGACTGATCCGACGGCCTCCAACACCAACGTCTAAAGTCATGAACCGAATCAGTTCACTGGTCGTCTGAATCCACCGGGGGGCAGCGTCTCCAGCTGCCTCCATCAGCTGCTCCACCGCTGGGGCCAATTATCTCCAGCAGGCGTGTTTATAGCGTGTTCTTGGGCTCATAGCATGTTCATGTGCTGTAGCATGTTCCTGGGTTCATAAGATGTTCATGTGTCTTAGCATGTTCCTGGGTTCATAGCATGTTCCTGGGTTCATAGCGTGTTCATGTGTTGTAGCATGTTCCTGGGTTCATAGCATGTTCCTGGGTTCATAGCATGTTCCTGGGTTCATAGCATGTTCCTGGGTTCATAGCGTGTTCATGTGTTGTAGCATGTTCCTGGGTTCATAGCATGTTCCTGGGTTCATAGCGTGTTCATGTGTTGTAGTATGTTCCTGGGTTCATAGCGTGTTCATGTGTTGTAGTATGTTCCTGGGTTCATAAGATGTTCATGTGTTGTAACATGTAACATGTTCCTGTGTTCATAGCGTGTTCATGTGTTGTAGTATGCTCCTGTGTTTTAGTGTGTTATTGTGGTTATAGCGTGTTACTGTGTTCAGTTCATAGTGTCTTCATGTGTTGTAGTATGTTCCTGGGTTCATAGCATGTTCATGTGTTGTAGTATGTTCCTAAATTCATAGCATGTTCATGTGTTGTAGCGTGATCCTGGGCTCAAAGCGTGTTCCTTCGTTCACAGCGTGTTCATGTGTTGTAGCATGTTCCTGTGTTTTAGTATGTTTTTAGCATGTTACTGTGTTTTAGCATGTTATTGTGTTTTAGCATGTTTTTAGCATGTTCCTGTGTTTTAGCATGTTCCTGTGTTTTAGCATGTTATTGTGTTTTAGCGTGTTACTGTGTTTTAGTATGTTTTTTTAGCATGTTCCTGTACATTTTGCCCATTTTTGTCATTTTTCTCTGTTATTTTTGAAGCTTTTAATTTGTTTTTGCATCTTTTTTATGTTTTTGTGCGTCAGTTTCGTCATTTGGGTCATTTGTGCCTCAACTTTTACAATTTTAATGTAAATGCTGCATCTTTTGTGTTATTTTTGCATTTTTATGCATTTTTTATGCATTTTATTCCTTTGCGTCTTGTGTTTTGGTCATTTTCCATCTTTTTATGTCATTTTTGCATCTTTTGGACGATGCTAACGCGTCGTAGCGACATTCCTCAGTTCTCTCTCATCTTCTTGTGTCATTTCCTGGTTGTTTTGCATGTTTTGAGTCATTTTTGCGTTTTTTAAATGTATTTTCTTTAAGTCTTTCTGACAATATGACTGTCTCATACGACACAGGAGGTGGTTGCAGCTCCAGGACTTCATATCTCCATGTTGTTGTTGAACTTAAAGGCCGACTTCATTTCCTGTGAGCGACAGAGTGCTGACAGTCATCGGAGGGCCTCTGTGCTAACGAACTGCTGCTGGACGCCCATCAGACGAGGCTGATTCCCCCCCAGGCGGTCGGCGGAGCTTTAATTAAACTGTGTGGACGCTCCGCTCTCATTACATTCATCGCCTCGCTGTTGTTTCTCCTCCCCAGACGGAGTTTCAGCCACAGGCTCCCGTTAGCGGAGACGAGGACGACGGTCGACTCCGTCCCGCTTCCTTCCTGCCGTTCGCTCTCCCACTTCCTGTCTGCGTCTTTATTCTCCAGATACATGAGAAACCAACCAGGAACTCCCTCACGGCCTCCTCAGAATCAGCTGGTTCCTCACCTGCAGCGACTTCAGTTCATTTAAAGAAGAAAACTTCCTGCTGTGGATGTTTTACTTTCACTTTCACTTTCACCTCCACACGGTTTAACGGGCTCTTCCATCGTTTCTGAGCCCGACATGTTCAGAAAAACACATCCGAGCTCTGATTCAACACTAAATCTGCCTTTTCTCTCACTTTGAGCATCAGTATTATGGGATGTATCAGAGATTCACGGCACAAAGAGACTAAACTGCCCCAAAAACGTCACAAAAACGAGACAAAAAACAAGAAAAACGAGACACCAGACGCCCAAATCTGGATAAAAATGACAACAAAATGACTCCAGTGAGAAAAAACTGTCCTAAAACAACACAAAACAACACAAAACTGATGCTTGTGGTCATTTTATTTGTCGTTTTTGACATTTTAAACCCCTTTTCTCTTGTTTTTTGTTTCGTTTTTTCTTGTTTTGTGTCTTGTTTCGTCATTTTAGGGCAGTTTTTTCTCATCGTGGTCATTTTATTTGCGGTTTTTGTCATTTTAAACCCCTTTTCTCTTGTTTTTTGTTTCGTTTTTTCTTGTTTTGTGTCTGGTTTTTGTTGTTTTGTGCTTGTCTCTGTCATTTTTTGTCTCCCTTCTGTCATTTTAGGGCAGTTTTTTCTCACCGTGGTCATTTTGTTTGTTGTTTTAGTCATTTTAAATCCCTCTTTTCTTGTTTTGTGTCTTGTTTTTGTCATTTTTTGTCTCCCTTTTGTCATTTTGAGACAGTTTTCTCTCATCGTGGTCATTTTTATTTGCCGTTTTAGTCATTTTTGCATCCCTCTTTTCAAGTTTTGCATCTCGTTTTTCTTGTTTTATGTGATTATTTCTCTCGTTTGCGTCCAGATTCAGGAATTTCATCTCTTTTTTCTTGTTTTGGGTCTCATTTTTGTTGTTTTGATCGTTTTTGGGGCAGTTTTTTCTCATCATGGTCATTTTATTTGTTGTTTTTTTCCGTCTGAGTCTCTTTTTTCCTGTTTTGAGTCTCCTTGTTTTTACTTTGTGTCTAAATTGAGGCATCTTGCGTCTCGTTTATGTTGTTTCGTGTCTCGTTTTTGCCATTTTATGCGTCTTTGGGACAGTTTAGTCTCTTTGTGACATTAAACTATGACACATCCCACGATGCATCTTGTTTTTCTTAGTCTGTGTCTCGTTTTTGTCATTCAGGGTGATGTTTTGATCGTTTTTGGGACAGTTTTTTTCCATTTGTGGTCATTTCACTTGTCATTTTTGTCATTTTAAATCCCTCTTATCCTGTTTTGTGTTTTGTTTTTTCTTGTTTTGTGTCTGGTTTTTATTGTTTTGTGCTCATCTTTGTCATTTTTTTCTCCCTTCTGTCATTTTGAGACAATTTTTTGCTGTTGTTTGTCGTTTTTCTCAGTTTGCGTCTCATTTTCTTTGCTTTGTGTCTATTTTTAGGCATTTTGCATCCTATTTCTCTCGTATCACGTCTCGTTTTTGTCATTTAGTTTGACGTCTTGATCGTTTTAAGTGTCTCTGGGACAGATTTTCATTTAGTTTGTCATTTCTGTCAGGTTGCGTTTCTCTTTTCCTGCTTTGTGTCTCGTTTTCTTTGCTTCCCGTCTATTTTGAGGCATTTTACATCTTATTTTTCCTGTTTTGCGTCTCGTTTTGGTCGTTCAGGGTGACGTCTTGATCGTTTTACGTGTCTCTGAGACAGTTTCGTCTCTTTGTGACATGAAACTAAACCTCGTGGGTTGGTTGAAGAGAAAATACACAAGAACCAGATGTAGAGTTCAGACCGTGACACCTGGACGGATGTAAAACTGATCTGGGTTCAGTTTTTAATACAACTCTATGTGGTTTTCATCCCTGAACATGTCGTGTGTCCGTCTGCTGTGGTGATGAAGGTTTGAAGGATAATCAGCTGGTTCCGAGCAGCTCCGGGGTTTGGTTTCCCACATTTGTTAGACTTTACATGGACTCAGAGATCAGACCGACGCTGGGAACATTAAGGTCACTGCTCTGAGAGTTTCCAGCCGCTGGGAAATGATCTATCACTTCCTCGATAAGCCCTGACAGAAGCAGCTGTTCTGAACCTGCTGCCGATGAGCCGTCGGCCGGAGCGCAACAGAAAGGGGAAGAAGCCGGAGGAATCCTGCCGGGTCGCCGGATGTTCTGCTTCTCGTCAGGCTGCAGGAAGCGACAGCGCTGCAGAACGTCAGCCGAACCAACAACAACATCCACCTCAGACGGATGACGAGGCGACAGGCGGCCCGGAGACTGCAGCTCGTTCTGCAGCAAGGAGGGAAATCAGAGGCGCTTCCTGTGCAGCGAAAGAAAAACAAGGCCTAGAAATGCACGATGTCAGAAAAAACTGACGCTGCAGTATTTCGTTTCTCTGCGATAAATATTGAAAAAAATGCGGAAACTTTCAAGACCTGGGGTGATATTTCATCCAAATGAGGCACAATTCGTACGGTAAAAACAGGAAAACATCTAATTTTCTTGAAGCTTTCCTGCTAAAATTGTCCCACCAAGAGTAAAAATGCATAGAAAGTAGCGAATTATTGTCAAAAACAGGGAAAAGAAAGAATTTTGGAGCCTTTTTCTTATGTTTTAACTGGTAAAGACACAGTCAAACTAATGCTGCTAACGCTAACTGAGAAACCGTTTTAGGTTGACATAATCCTTTCTGTAGCTTGACCTGAAACCAGAGCATCTAACTGGACCTCAAACTCCTCGTCGCTGGCTGAACATCTGCTTTCTTATTTACAGATGTTCCCTAAACGCCTCACATGGAGGCTACAGTAGAAGCTAGCTAGTCGGCTGTGCACAGAGAAGCTTCTAGTCTCCACTCAGTTACTGCAGCAGCTCAGACAGATGAGAGTCCAAAATAAGACGTGTTAATGTCAGATTAACTTGATTTAATAGTAAAAAGCTACAAATTCTGAGTTGTTTTGGACAAGTTTCGGGTAATGAGAGACAGATGACAGATGAGAGACCAAAGATTAGTTAGAAAATAGTTGTGAAAAAAGGCGTTCTAATGTTGGATGTAGTTTATTTGACTTTACTTATTTAAATCGACAGATTCTGTGTGGTTTTGGACAAGATTTGAGTCATTTTAGACGCATTTTGATGACTTTCTGGCAGGTTTTTGTCATTTTGGACAAATTTTGAGTCATTTTATACAAGTTTTTTCATTTTAGAAATGTTCTTAGTCACTTTGGACAAGTTGTTGTCAAATTACAATTTACAGATGCTCCCTAAACACATCACATGGAGGCTGCAGTAGAAGCTAGCTAGTCAGCTGTGTACAGAGAAGCTTCTAGTCTCCATCAGTTACTGCAGCAGCTCAGACAGATGAGAGTCCAAAATAAGACGTGTTAATGTCAGATTAACTTGATTTAATAGTAAAAAGCTACAAATTCGGAGTTGTTTTGGACAAGTTTCGGGTAATTTTGGACTAATTTTACACCATTTTGGACAAATGTTTGCCATTAAGTCATATGGGACAAGTTCTACGACAATTTAGATGAGTTTAAATGCCAAATGCCAAAATTTTGAGTCATCTTGGACAAGGTTTTTGTCAAATTACAATTTACAGATGTTCCCTAAACGCCTCACATGCAGGCTACAGTAGCAGTTAGCTAGTCGACTGCGCACAGAGAAGCTTCTAGTCTCCATCAGTTACTGCAGCAGCTCAGACAACTGAGAGTCCAGAAAAACACTGTGAAAAGTGAAATAAGACGTGTTAATGTCAGATTAACTTGACTTAATAGTAAAAGAGACAAATTCTGAGTTCTTTTGGACAAGTTTCGGGTCATTTTGAACAGATGTTTTCCATTAAGTCATGTGGGAGTGAAGTTCTAAGACAATTAGACGAGTTTTAAGTCATGTTGGACAAATTCTGATTCGTTTTAGACAAATTTCTGTAATTTCAGGCTACAGTAGAAGCTAGCTAGTCACCTGCGCACAGAGAAGCTTCTAGTCTCCACTCAGTTACTGCAGCAGCTCAGACAGATGAGAGGCCAGAAGTTTCGGAGCATGTTGGGCTAATTTTACACCAGTTTGGACAAATGTTTGTCCTGAAGTCATGTGGGACAAGTTCTTAGACAATTTGGACAAGTTTTGATTAGTTTTGGAAAGGTTTTGGTCATTACAGGCTACAGTAGAAGCTAGCTAGTCGGCTGTGCACAGAGAAGCTTCTAGTCTCCATCAGTTACTGCAGCAGCTCAGACAGATGAGATATCAAACACTAGCTCTGAAGAGATGTAGTTAATTTGACACTGATGGTTAAAATCGTCATCTTGGTCAAGTTTTGTCGTGTTTTTTGTCATTTTGGAGGATAAATGAGCCACGTTATAGACGTTTTAAGACATCTTGAGTCATTTGGACACGTAGAGAATCATTCTGGTGGAAGTTTCAAGACACTTTGGAGGATTTTTTATTCATTCTGGATAAATTTTGAGTAACTGAAGGACGTTTTTGCCCTTTTAGATGTTTAGATTTATCCTAAGCCAAGTTATTTTATCTACATGGGCTGTTTTCTGTTAATGAAGCAATTTAAAGCATCATTATTGCAGATGTGGAAAGACTTGATGAGGAATTGATGTGTATCTTTTTGCAGCTAAATCTACCTTTTCAGCGATTCGTTGCCTGCAAATCGCTGAAAATCGAGCCTGCAGGTCAACAAGCTCTGCGAAAACAACAGTGCGTCCCATTAAACTGGAGTTAATGGGGTTTTTTTTACGTGTTTGAGTTTCTTCGCATGTCAAACCGTGCAGCCTCGGTTAGAGCAGAAGCCGTTTGCAAGTCTGAGCGTGAAGGTTTGTTAGGTTATAAATAAAAGCGTTCGGGGACCACAAGGCCTCGAGTCTCCTCTCTCTCGGCTCGGCCTGGTTTCCTCCATCCTTCAGCCTGTCAGAGCCGCACAGGAGTAACCTTGACTGCCATCTGCATTGCAGCGAACTTCCTCCCGCCGCCACCAGAGAGCTGAGCTGCTGCAGAGCCTCGTTATTCCCCGAGCAGGATGAGGCGTCCTCTGAAAGCCTCGTCCGTCCTTCGCTCCGCCGCCTTTCTCGGGAAACAGATTCACGCGAGCTGCGAAACGCGAGAGGTCCCACACACCTACACCTGCCTCCGTCCGGACGCCCACGGCGCTGGTATTTCGGCCGACTTCAGGAGGAGGCTGGAGCCGGTTCAGAGTCACCTGTGTGGGAGCCGAGGCCTGAGTGGGCAGCGACTTACTAGAGCTGCTCCCGTCGAGGGAAGGGAGAAGAAGTCTCGGAGCAGCTTTGATCAATGATGCATTTTCTTTCTGACACATTCCACGCCTGCGTCCGCGAAGCCCACTCAGCTCTATAAATAATCCCCGAGAGCCTGATCCTTGGCTGGACTCCTTCTGTCTCGTCGAGAGGCTGCAAACCGACTCAGCGGCTGATCCAGGGCCAGTGGAAGCTCAGAAATAAAACCAATCCACAGCAGCTCGTCTCTGATCTGCAGCACGGCGACCAGACGCTGCTTTTTATTTATGGTTCGGCCTCATCAGGGCTGATCAGACGCACCTGGAGCATCCACAGAAGGTTTCAGCAGGTTTCCATTTAGGAGAATTAAAACAGGAAAAAACTGATGCATGATCTGGTTTTTCTGCCATCAGTGCTGAAAAAATGCAGGGATTTTCCCCAAATAACCAGAATAAATCCATCATCCTTGTCCTACGACTTAATTAGATAAAACCTGATTTACTGGTTCAGATAAATTGATTTGTTTTCATAATAATGTTGCACCAACTTAATATTGTGTGTAAAATTTAACTCAAATTTCCATGTTGGTCGATTTAAAACTGAATTCAAGTTGGGATAACTTAATTAAATTGGCTAAATGTAAATAAAACTTTTAAAACCTGTAAAAAAAAAAATTATAATAATCAAGCAGCCTGTGTGCTATAAATAAATAAATGTAATATTCAAAAACTGTAAAATAAAATAAATTAAAATAAAATAAATTAAAATAAAATAAAAAAATCATTTTTTAAAAGGTGAAAATATAAATAAATTCAATAAATATAAATAAAAAATATCTGTAAAATATTTTTGGGGCAAATTTAAATACAGTAAATAATTATAAAAAATACTATTATTACTATTATTATTATTTTTATGTGGACATTATTTACAAGTTTGTTGTTTTAAATTCAACATTTAAAATAACACTTTTATTCAGTAATTTTATTAGATATTATCTGTTGTTGAACAAAACGGAAAATCTGTAAAGTAGCACTTAAAAAGATATTTATCAGTTTTTTAAATCCTTAATATACTTTTTTAAACTTACAGAAAATATCTGTGAAATAAGGTTTTTATTGCAGGTTTAACCACAGGAAGATAAAGTCATTTCAAATGTTATAAAAAAGCAAATTATTACGTGTGAAAATGCAGATTTTTGGGTGATTTTACTGCAGATTAGCTTTAATTCAACAAAACAGGAAAAATCTGTGAAGCTGGGAAGCAACAGTTTAGAAATTATTTACTATTTTTAAATCCTCGATATGTTTTTTATTGTTTTTTAAATAACAGCAAATATCTGTAAAATAATGACGTAATTTAAATACAGTAGAAAACGGTGTCATTTTACGGTCACACATTGTAAATAAACAAATTATTCTTTGCGAAAATGCTGATTTCTGATGATTATAAATAGTTTAACATGAACATTTATAATTTAATTTTTTTCAAAACAACAAGAATCTGCGACATAACAGCTTAACACATTTTTTATTTATTATTTTTATGTAATTAATTATTTATATCGATCATTTTTTCTTTTAAATAAGAGCAAATATCTATAAAATAATGATTCTGATTTAAATTATGTAAGAACAGATGGAATAATTTTACAAAGTGACTCTTGATGTGGGTTTTATTTACAGTTGGGGTCTTTTATTTAAGGTCAACATGTGAATTAACACCTTTTTTTGGTGGTTTTATTCGATATTATCTGTGTTTTACTGTTTAAATGTGGATTTTAATGACATGAAATGACTCTTTCAGGTTAAAATAAAGGCTCTGGTTCCTCCGGCAGCCTCAGGACGGTCTGGTGACACCGACTCAGAGCTGTGAACGGACGAACGACGAATGTAGGACACCGGAGGAGTGTTGGTGTCGGTTCAATGAGGTCACCTTGGTCTGCAGAGGAGGACCCGGCCGGTACCAGACGGGCCGAGACGAGAGGGAAACCGGGAGCCTTCAGGAGGGAGGACGGCGGTCGGCGTGCGGAGGGAAGGACTATTTTTAGGTTGGGAGTCAGGATTCCCTGACGGAGACCCGACAGCAGCAGCAGGACGGGAGGCGACGGCGGCCTCGACACCGGATGACCCGGTTCCAGCCGACGTTCTGCTGCATGAAGGTCAAGCGAAGGTGACGAGAACGAGGCCGACTATCCGCACCGTCCCTTCCTGTTCTCCCAGGCTAAATTGTTATTCTGGGCACACTGGGGGACGCAGTCGGCCCCAAACAATCAACACATTGTATACGATCGTATGCAATGTGATCCTCAGGAGGTCTGCTGGTTTATGGGATGTGGAATTTAATCTGCCGAGTGTCTCAGCTGCAGCAAACCTCTCTGGAGGACGGACGGACGGACGGACGGCACCTCAGTGTGTTTAAAGGGAAACAGGAAAACGCCATGATTTCACTTTATAATGTAGTTTATGTCTCTGTGTGTCCAAAGACAACAGCAGGTTTATCTCAATAAAAAGATTCATCCAGAGAAGCTTCAACCGTCCGTTCAGCAGGTTTAAATAAAAAATGTTGTCTGGAAACGAAAAAAATCGCCAAAATTACTCCAATAATCAGAACCAGAAACCGCAAAAACAGAAATAATCTACTAATTTTGACCTTTCTGGTGGTCTAAGAACTAATCATGTGTGACCTTGGTTAAGTTTTACAAAATTAAGCAAATGTAAAATTATTTTATTCTGCTAGTCAAAATTAAAACTCGCCTGCAAGTTTAAAAAAGTAACGCTGCCTTAAAATGAAAAATCACCAAAGTTACTCCATTCATCAGAACCAGAAGCTGTAAAAACAGAAATAATCTTTAAATTTCCAGCTTTCCAGTGGTCCTTGAACTAATCACGTCAGACTGATTATTTTTTTGGAAAAATTAAGCAAATCTAAGCCTAAAATCGCTTTATGTACGGCTCAATTAAAACCCATCAGCAGGTTTAAATAAAACCAGTGTTGCCCTAAAATGAAAAATCACTTAAATAGAAATAACCTTCCTTTTCTTGGCTTTCCAGTGGTCCTTGAGTGAAGTATGTGTGACTTTGGTTACTTTTTGTAAAATTAAACAAATCTGAGCTTAAAATCGCTTTATTCTGCATGTCTTCATTAAAACCCACTGGCAGGTTAAAAAAAGGAGTCTTGTCTCATAAAAAAAAAAATCTCCAAAATTACTTCATTTATCAGAACCAGAAACTTTAAAAACATAATTAATCTTTAAATGTACAGCTTTCCAGTGGTCCTTGAACTAATCATGTGTGACTTTGATTGACTTTTTGAAAATTAAGCAAACCAAAGCTTAAAAGAACTTTATGTATGTCTTAATTAAAACCCATCAGTAAGTTTAAACAAAACTAATGTTGCCCTCAAAAGAAGAATCGCTAAAATTACACCATTTATTGGAGATAGAAACTGCAAAAATTGAAATAATCTTCCTTTTCTTGGCTTTTCAGTGGTCCTTGAATGAAGTATGTGTGACTTTGGTTACTTTTTGTAAAATTGAACAAATCTAAGCTTAAAATCACTTTATGTATGCCTTAATTAAAACCCATCAGCAGGGTTTTAAAAAAAAAAGTCGTGCTGCCCTAAAAGAAAAATCACAAAAATTATTCCATTTATCAGAAATAAAAACTTTAAAAGTCAAAATAATTTTCATTTTTTAAAATTTTCATTGGTCCTTTAATGAATCATGTGAGACTTTGGTTACTTTCTGGAAAATTAAGCAAATCTGAGCTTAAAATCGCAGAAAATAATGTATTTAATAACATTTATATACATATATATATATATATGTGTGTGTGTGTGTGTGTGTGTGTGTATACTGAGAAAGTCTATGTCGAGTGTAAAATAATATTAAAAATCTTAAAAACTGTGAACAACCAAAAGAAAATGTTTGGCTCCAACAAGACAAATATTTCAAATTTACTGCATTAATTACATTAGTAAATTTAACTTCAATATTAAATAAATGATTATTTAGTAAAAATTAACAATTAAATTAATTATTATCTTAAACATATATAAGATTTTATTTATTAGAAGTTCACATATTACATTTTTTTATTTTTTTAGAATAAAAACGAACTGTAAATAAATAACATTTTCTGGGTTTTTTTTCCCTTTTTTTGATTTAAAAATACAAATATTTCCAATTTATTAAAAGGAATAAACTGTTAAATTCAATCTTATTATTATAAACATATTTTTAATGTCAGATCTAATAACTGATAAAGGAAGTGTTGGTTCTTTTACATGCATCTGGCCCACTCAGACATATTTAACATGTTTTCTGCTGTATTAAAAGACATGTTAGTGTTTATTTAGTCCAGAATGAATCAGTAGGTCCTGGTTCATCGCTGCTCTCTGGTTCTGGTTTCTCTCTTTCAAACATCACATTGCGATGCAGATCTCACTGCCAACACTCCCACACAGTCTGCAGAACCGCCCGGATCAAAGGGAGGAAGCTCCTGTAATGACTTTCAGGAGCTTCGTCTCTTCATGTGGTCGACTTTACGGCTCCCGGCGGATCCCGGAGAACCTGAGCCAGCAGAAGCTTCCGGCAGCAGAACCACAGCAGTGCTTAAAGGGGGGCCTTCCCGGACTCTGTCATTACGGCTCTCTGTGGGGAGCCCAGGCCCGGTTCCTGAAAAGCTGCCTCTGAACACTTCACCGCTTCATTACAGCGAAAACATTCACGTCGAATCTCCTCAGACTTCCAGAGCAGCACAATGGAGGAGCTATAAAAAGGCTCACGGCTCATTAGAGGTTCTGGCTTCCACCGGCTTCAACACTGAATCAGAGCCCGTTTAATCTGGTTCCTCTGACAAGAAACTACAATAAAAGAACTAATCCTCAGCTGGGTGGAGGTCTGGACTCTGACGGGGCCTCCCTCACTAGTCTCCTTCTTCTAACTCCTTCAGAGGAGTCATAGGAGTCTTGGTGTCCTCCCTCACTAGTCTCCTTCTTCTAACTCCTTCAGAGGAGTCGTAGGTAACTTGGTGGCCTCCCTCACTAGTCTCCTTCTTGTAACTCCTTCAGAGGAGTCATAGGAGTCTTGGTGGCCTCCCTCACTAGTCTCCTTCTTGTAACTCCTTCAGAGGAGTCATAGGAGTCTTGGTGGCCTCCCTCACTAGTCTCCTTCTTCTAACTCCTTCAGAGGAGTCATCGGAGTCTTGGTGTCCTCCCTCACTAGTCTCCTTCTTGTATCTCCTTCAGAGGAGTCATAGGAGTCTTGGTGGCCTCCTTCACTAGTCTCGTTCTTGTAGCTCCTTCAGAGGAGTCATAGGTGTCTTGGTGGCCTCCCTCACTAGTCTCCTTCTTCTATCTCCTTCAGAGGAGTCATAGGAGTCTTGGTGGCCTCCCTTACTAGTCTCCTTCTTCTAACTCCTTCAGAGGAGTCATAGGAGTCTTGGTGGCCTCCCTTACTAGTCTCCTTCTTCTATCTCCTTCAGAGGAGTCATAGGAGTCTTGGTGGCCTCCCTTACTAGTCTCCTTCTTCTAACTCCTTCAGAGGAGTCATAGGAGTCTTGGTGTCCTCCCTCACTAGTCTCCTTCTTCTAACTCCTTCAGAGGAGTCATAGGAGTCTTGGTGTCCTCTCTCACTAGTCTCCTTCTTCTAACTCCTTCAGAGGAGTCATAGGAGTCTTGGTGTCGTCCTTCACTAGTCTCCTTCTTCTAACTCCTTCAGAGGAGTCATAGGAGTCTTGGTGTCCTCCCTCACTAGTCTCCTTCTTCTAACTCCTTCAGAGGAGTCATAGGAGTCTTGGTGTCCTCCCTCACTAGTCTCCTTCTTCTAACTCCTTCAGAGGAGTCATAGGAGTCTTGGTGTCCTCCCTCACTAGTCTCCTTCTTCTATCTCCTTCAGAGGAGTCATAGGAGTCTTGGTGTCCTCCCTCACTAGTCTCCTTCTTCTAACTCCTTCAGAGGAGTCATAGGAGTCTTGGTGTCCTCCCTCACTAGTCTCCTTCTTCTAACTCCTTCAGAGGAGTCGTAGGTGTCTTGGTGGCCTCCCTCACTAGTCTCCTTCTTGTAACTCCTTCAGAGGAGTCATAGGAGTCTTGGTGGCCTCCCTCACTAGTCTCCTTCTTCTAACTCCTTCAGAGGAGTCATAGGAGTCTTGGTGTCCTCCCTCACTAGTCTCCTTCTAACTCCTTCAGAGGAGTCATAGGAGTCTTGGTGTCCTCCCTCACTAGTCTCCTTCTGTATCTCCTTCAGAGGAGTCATAGGAGTCTTGGTGTCCTCCCTCACTAGTCTCCTTCTTGTAACTCCTTCAGAGGAGTCATAGGAGTCTTGGTGGCCTCCCTCACTAGTCTCCTTCTATCTCCTTCAGAGGAGTCATAGGAGTCTTGGTGGCCTCCCTCACTAGTCTCCTTCTTCTAACTCCTTCAGAGGAGTCATAGGAGTCTTGGTGGCCTCCCTTACTAGTCTCCTTCTTCTATCTCCTTCAGAGGAGTCATAGGAGTCTTGGTGGCCTCCCTTACTAGTCTCCTTCTTCTATCTCCTTCAGAGGAGTCATAGGTGTCTTGGTGGCCTCCCTTACTAGTCTCCTTCTTCTATCTCCTTCAGAGGAGTCATAGGAGTCTTGGTGTCCTCCCTCACTAGTCTCCTTCTTCTAACTCCTTCAGAGGAGTCATAGGAGTCTTGGTGGCCTCCCTTACTAGTCTCCTTCTTGTATCTCCTTCAGAGGAGTCATAGGAGTCTTGGTGTCCTCCTTCACTAGTCTTGTTCTTGTAGCTCCTTCAGAGGAGTCATAGGTGTCTTGGTGTCCTCCCTCACTAGTCTCCTTCTTCTAACTCCTTCAGAGGAGTCATAGGAGTCTTGGTGGCCTCCCTCACTAGTCTCCTTCTTCTAACTCCTTCAGAGGAGTCATAGGAGTCTTGGTGTCCTCCCTCACTAGTCTCCTTCTAGTCACTCCTTCAGAGGAGTCATAGGAGTCTTGGTGTCCTCCCTCACTAGTCTCCTTCTTCTAACTCCTTCAGAGGAGTCATAGGAGTCTTGGTGGCCTCCCTCACTAGTCTCCTTCTTCTATCTCCTTCAGAGGAGTCATAGGTGTCTTGGTGGCCTCCCTCACTAGTCTCCTTCTTCTAACTCCTTCAGAGGAGTCATAGGAGTCTTGGTGGCCTCCCTTACTAGTCTCCTTCTTCTAACTCCTTCAGAGGAGTCATAGGAGTCTTGGTGTCCTCCCTCACTAGTCTCCTTCTTGTAGCTCCTTCAGAGGAGTCATAGGTGTCTTGGTGTCCTCCCTCACTAGTCTCCTTCTTCTAACTCCTTCAGAGGAGTCATAGGAGTCTTGGTGGCCTCCCTCACTAGTCTCCTTCTTCTAACTCCTTCAGAGGAGTCATAGGAGTCTTGGTGTCCTCCCTCACTAGTCTCGTTCTTGTTCGGTCTCTCAGTCTTTGAGGATGTCCTGCTCTAGTCAGATGTCCTCATGGTCCAGATCCTTCCAGGTCTTAATGATGGATTTAACTGCCATTTTTTAACATTCTAAGCGGCCACTCAAGAACAAGACTACCAAGGGAGGCCACCAAGACACCCATGACTCCTCTTGAGGAGTTAAAAGCTTTATTCGTTTTTAAAACTTCCCGTCACTGTAAACAACGATGGAGGCCTCATTCCAGAGCTATAAACTGTGCCTGAAGTCACAGCGTCCGTATCCAAGGACAACAAAGGCTTTTGTCGGGCATTTTGCTTAATTATGGAGGGTGTAAAAAGTACAGCACGTCCTTCAGAGAGGAAAATAAACCTCCCAGTGTGGAGTGGCTGCTTTCACATACCAGGCCTCAGTGTGTGGGTGTTACAAGGGCAAAGCGGGGGGAAGCAGGGTCGCAGCAGCTGTCGAGGGCTTCGGGGGGTGGGGGGGAAACACAACGCTAAGCTCGGTTAATTCAAATAAACAATTCCTCCCTGCAGCGACAAATCCTGCTTTGAACCAAGTCTCTGCTCTTAAAGGGGAGTTCGCCTCCTTTGAAGTGGGGTCGGATGAGGCGCTCAACCAGAGCCGAGGCAGCACCTGCAGCCGTCGGCGGCTCCTGGAAACATCGTCGTCGGCCTCAGCGCTGCGATAAGTCGCCGTAATTGAGGAAATTAAAGCTGAAAATCCATCGGCATCATTGTTTTTAACTTAAACCCATTAGAGCTAATGTTTTTCTCCAGTGTCTTTACATCAGGAGCTGTTTTTGGCTCCACAACTGGTCGACGTTAGAAAGGTTTCCAAAGACTCAAGGCTTCAACAGCTGTGGTTGGTTCTTGTGTCTTTGTGGTGCTTTCTTGTGTTTTTGCCTCTATGTTGTCGCTTTTTTGCACCTTAGTTGGAGTATTTGTTCTCTTTGTTGTAGTTTTTGTGTCTTTTTGCGTCTTTCCGGTGGCATATTATTGCGGTCTTTTTGGTTTCCAGTAGGGATGCACGATAATATCGGCGTCCGATAATTATCAGTTAATTTTGGTAATTATGACGTCATTGCGATAATTAAAAAATCAGCCGATAAAACGACCCGATTACAATAAAGACTTTGAATCTTGGTTTTTGCCGTTGGTCTGTGTGTTGTGGTTTGTACTCATGCCTGGCTCCTCAACCCCTCCCCTCCCCGACGGTACTGTCGCATGTGTGTGATGTCATCAGACTGCGCGGGCAGAGAAAAACCAGCAGCATGGTGGCACTCATAGACATATATACGTAGACGCCGCATTGACTGTGGAGGGACGTGCCTAAAGCTCCGCCATCTTGGTACAGGGCTAGCAGAGGGGGGAGTGAATGTAAGTCTATGGAGGTAAGAGGTACTCCACAATCTTAAAGTAGAATTATTCACTGAATTTTCGACCGATTTCCAAACGGTTTGGTTTGTTAAAAACGTCACACATGTAGCTTTGACACAGGATGCTTTTGTTCTATTTATGTCTGCCTGTCCGTCCTCCATGTCTGACGTTTGTAACAAACAATATATGTTGACAACTGATGGATTTATGATCACTTTTATAGTGCAGACATGTCATTCCTCTATAGACGTAATGCACTGTAGGGGCGAGTGGCACTGTACCAAGATGGCCGCCGCGTAGGCACGTCGGCTCCAATTGGCAGCAGCAGTCAACGCGGCGTCTACGTATATATGTCTATGGTGGTACTGACCAGTGTGGACTTTCTTTACTGTAACAGAAGAAGTTGTTTCACGAGGGCTGGTCCTGAATATCTGAATATCCGAATATTTGTTCGTTGTGGTGGTATTCGGATGAAGTAGTAGTACGCCGCCGAGTGTCACCAAGGCTCTAGTACGCTGCTGAGGCTCTAGAACGTCGCGGTGGTTTTAGTAGCAGACCTGACAACTCCGGTGTGACGCTCCGTTGCGCAATTGGTTGACATTATCGGTTATCGGCTGCAAGAAGTATAAAATTATCGGTTATCAAAATCGGCTGAAATTGGCGTTATCGTGCAGCCCGAGTTTCTAGTAGTAGTTTTTTGTCTCTCTGGGGTTGTTTCTTTTCCAGCATCTTTGTAGTAGTTTCTTGAGTCATCATCCCTTGTTGGGTTTTCTGTTTTCTGTTTTACTGTTTCCTGTTCTTTCTTACAATGTTAAGCGCTTTGTGACGACCTGTGTTGTAAATATGCGCTACATAAATAAAACTGAATTGAATTGAATTGAATTGAATCAGGGGTGTAGCGGTACATAAAAGTCCCGTTTCGGTACGTACATCGGTACGGAGGTCACGGTTCGGTTCGATACGGAACCCTCTAGAGTCGACGAACACGACGGCGCATCAAAATGACATGACTGATTTAAGATGACGTAGCAGCAAGACGTAGCCTCACCGAGTCTTCGTTCCAACTTGTGTCCAAAGTGTGGATTTCTAACTATCTACCAGTCTTTGAATTGTGTTGATCGACCAAGTAAAACCAGAGTTATGACAGATAATAAACACCATACTTTCCCCACGTTTGGAGCTCCTTACAGCTTTGGTCTGGTCCACTTGTTTTACTCCTTTTTCATCCTTTACCAGGAAACACAAGTGATCCCAGACGGGTGGTTTTAACCACGGCGGAGCGTCTTCCAGCTGTTAGCATTAGCCGTCCCATTAGCATTAGCCACACGTCACAGAAGCACATCACCTACTTGTGACCCCTACTAGTTTTAATTCCTCAATACTGTTCAACTGTGAGACGCAGAAGGTCGACCACGTCATTCTAAATAGTCTTAACATGTTCGTACCGTGACACACCTCTGTACCAGACCGAAAGGGCCTGTATCGGTTGTTTTTTGTTGTTTGTTTTGCGTCTTTGTGATCATTTGTCTCTATCAGAGTTTTTTGTGTCTGTTATTTTTTGCATTTTTGTAGGTTTCGGCGTTTTTGTGGTGATATTTTGTCTTTTTGGGGTCGTTTTTGGTTCTAAGCAGTTGTGTTTCATGTCTTTGCAGGAATTTTTTTGTCTCTTTGTGGTTGTTTTTTATCTCTTTGTGGTTGTTTTTGTCTCTTTGTTGTTGTTTTTTGTCTCTTTGTGGTTGTTTTTGTCTCTTTGTTGTTGTTTTTTGTCTCTTTGTGGTTGTTTTTTATCTCTTTGTTGTTGTTTTTTATCTCTTTGTTGTTGTTTTTTATCTCTTTGTGGTTGTTTTTGTCTCTTTGTTGTTGTATTTTGTCTCTTTGTTGTTGTTTTTTTATCTCTTTGTGGTTGTGTTTTTGCATATTTGTAGTAGTTTTGAGTCATCATGGTAGTTTTTTGTCTGTTTTTGCGTTTTTGTAGTGGTATTTTGTCTTTTTGTGGTCGATTTCGGTTCTTAGTGGTTGTTTTTTGTATCTGTGTTTGTGTTTTCTGTCTTTGTAGGAGTTTTTTGTGTCTCAGTTGATGCATTTTGGCTCTTTTTGCTTGTGTTTTGTGTCTTTCTAGGAGATTTTTGTGTTTTTGTTGTTGTATTTTGTCTTTTTGTGGTCGAGTCAGGTTCTTGGTCGATGTTTTTTAGCATCTGTGTGGTTGTTTTTCCATCTATTTGGTCGTATTTTGTGTCTTTGTGGTTGCGTTTTGTCGCAGTTTTTTGCGTCTCTGCATGTTTCTCCATCATTGTGGTGTCATTTTGCGTCTTTGTGGCCATTTTCGGTTCTCAGTCGGCGTTTTTCATGTTGTTTTTGCATCTTTTTGTCTCTTTGTGGTTGCATTTTTCGCAAGCACCAAAGTCTCACAAAATCCCAAACAAACTAATCGACAGAGGCAGCAGCGAACCTGTAACTCCTGCTTCCCTCAGCAGAGTCTGGTGGCTTTGACGAGAGCGATGTGAGAGCTTCAGTTCCCATCAGAAAGCACTGAAAATATTCTAAATA
Source organism: Dascyllus trimaculatus (assembly GCA_024666655.1). Lineage (NCBI taxonomy): Eukaryota > Metazoa > Chordata > Actinopteri > Pomacentridae > Dascyllus > Dascyllus trimaculatus. The sequence goes on from JAMOIN010001299.1 coordinate 28,707, forward strand.
TAGCTTCACTCAAACCAGCACTGATTGTTTTAGCTGGTTCTCCTATTAAGCGGCTAGTATTTATCTCTTTGCTGACCCGTCTGCAGCCGTTCGTGGCTTTTCTTCGATCCCGGTCCTCACGTCTGCTGTCCTGAACCCGTGATCTACTGCAGCCAACACGCCTCCGACAGCCTTCCGCCCTCAACAATAGGAAACCCCAGAAAACCTTCTGCCCGGAGAGGAAATTGCATCCACTTAAACGCATGTGAGCGAACGAAATTCCCAATGTGAGCCTGAAAAATCAATACGCTGAAAGTGGAAAAGGTCTGGGGGGTCGACAGCCTCGCAGCGAAATGACGAATCTTCTCCAGCTCAGTGAACTCAGCACTGTTCGAGCGTCTTCCTCCTTCCTGCTGGCATTTCTCTTCCTCGTCTGCTGAATCTGAGCATCGTCTGTCGTGAGCTTTTTGTTATTCCCTCCTCCGTTCAGCAGAAGTTGTTCAATCAGCGAGTGGAAGCTGCTTTGTCTTGGCTTATTGTGATTTAACACGCTGCATCCTGAGCAACCTGCCTGATTTACTGCGCTCATTAAGGGCAGCGGCGGCGGCGGCTTTGTGCAGGTTTGGAGCGCAGGAGGGATTTAGCAGCATTACAGCGCTGCAGCAGGGCGATCATCAGTCCACTCATTCATGGCCGCAGAGGCCGATGTGAGCGGAAAGTCAAAGAGCATCTTCCACCTCCGCTTCATCTCCTCTCACCTTTTCTGCTGCCTTTTTTGCAGCGCGAGGGCACCTGAAGGACGGCAGCGCAAACGCTCTAATCTGATCAAACGTAAGGGAGACGGGGAAAAACAGAGCAGCTGCATAATCCTGGAAGGCCGTCATCAGCGAGCAAACACCACGTTTAACCCTCTGAGCCCCGAAGCAGGTCGGAGAGGGGCGTCTTTAAAAACTAATCTGCAAAATGACACCATTTATCAGAGCAGGAGACTGCAGAAGACAAAACGTTCCAACGCTCCTTGAACTAACCATGTAATAAGTATATTTCAACACATCTAAGCTAACATCTCTCGCTTAAAAATCTGCCAATAATCAACAGTTTGCATTAATTAAATTCTGCAAAAAGCTAAAAATTCTGTGGTTTTTGGTGCAACTATGAAGCAAAGACCGACTCAGATGGAGAAACACTCACATGACAAAAATTAATCGACTTTTTAGCTTCCAGCATCAAGCAGGACTTATCCATGACTTATTCATCACTTCATTCTAAATGTCTGATTTTAAAAACTGCTAAAAATCAACCATTTGCACTGGAAAGATTCTGTAAAAATCTAAAAATTCTGCGCACCTCAGAGAAACTGTGAAGCCATCAGTGACTCAGCAGCGACCGACAATCAAGTGACAAAAATTCTGGGACTTTTTAGCGATTAACGTCACATCCTTCTAAATCTCACCTTTAAATTGTGATTTTATTGAAACCGCTTCATTCTACATGTCTGATTTTTAAAAATTTACCGTTTGCACTAACAACATTCTGTCAAAACCAAAGAATTCTGCACTCAGAGACACAACAGAAAAGACATCAGTGACTCAGCTGCAACCAACAATCCCACAGCTAAAATTCAGGAATATTTCAGTTGTCAATTTCAAAATGCGAATTTTGGTTTTGTCAGATAAAGTCACTCTATTCTACGTCTCGTTTAAAATTTTGCCAAAAATCTACCATGTGCACGAACCAAATTCTGCAAAAAACAAAATATTCTGTGTACCACGACCTAACTGTGAAGCCATTAGTGACTCAGCAGCGACCAACGATCACTTGACAAAAATTCAGGGACTTTCTAGCTCGTTAATCATCACTTGTGACTTTTGGTTTTGTCGAGAAAATTAACAGTCTTAGCTTAAAATCATGATATTTCATCAAAATCACTTGAATCAACATGTCTAATTTAAAAATTTGCCAAAAATCAACCATGTGCACAAACTAAATTCTGCAAAAAACTAAATATTCTGTGCACCTCAGCATAACTGTGAAGCCATCAGAGATTTGGCTGCAACCAACAATCAGGTCACAAAAATTCATTTAGTATTCAATATCACACGCAACTTTTTTGTTTTGTTTCATCTACTTCAGGAAAAAAAAACAAATCTAAGCTTAAAATCGTGATATTTCAGCAAAATCACTCTATTCTGTACGCCTCATTTAAAAAATTTCCCAAAAATCAACCATTTGTTTTAACATAATTCTGTAAAAAATAAAAAATTCTGCCCTCCTTAATGCAACTGGGAAGCCATAAATGAATCATGTGCAACCAACAATCGTCTGACAAAAATTCATGGACTTTTTGGGCGTCAAAATCACATTTGGCTTTTGGTTTCGTTGGGATAATTAACTAATCTTACCTTAAAATCATGACATTTCACTAAAATCACTTTAAAATTGCCAAAAATCAACCATTTGCACGAATCGAATTCTGCAAAAAACAAAATATTCTGTGCACTTTAACGAAACTGTGAAGCCATCAGTGACTCGGCAGCGACCAACAATCACCTGACAAAAATTCAGGGGCTTTCTAACTCGATCATCATCACTTGTGACTTTTGGTTTCGTGGGGAAAATGAACCAAATCTGCTCGGGACTCCCCCTGCAACGAGAAACTCGGAAAGCGGAGGTGGTGTGGGGTTTAACAAGAAAATGGCTCTGAACTGCTGATCTGACCTCGAGGTTACTTTCATTTTCTTTAATTGTCTCTTCAAACAATTATCAGTCTCACGTTTCGGCTTCTGGTCGAGTCTGCGGAGCTTCCTGATGCCTGTTTTCACATCAAAATCACTTCATGTCACGTCTCGTTTAAAAATCTGCCAAAAATCAACCGTTTGCTTTAAAATAATTCCGTAAAAAATAAAAAATTCTGCACTTCTTAATGCAACTGGGAAGCCATCGGTGACTCGGCTGCAACCGACGGTCACCTGACGAAAAATCAGAAGCTTCACCTGAACTGCAGGCAGTGTTGACAGAGCAGAGAGGAGGCAAGCATGGAGACTAACTAACATGGAGACAGTAAATTATCTAAAACCTACTTTTCTTTTAGTGATTTACTGGAGTCTAACTGCGTCTTAATGCACTAAAGATATTTCTCTGTTTCTAGCTGAGGTGCAAGATTTTGTTTTGCAGCGAGAAAAGCAAATAAAATGTGACAGGAGCGAGGGAAAAAAAAACACCCAGAAGCTGCTTTGGGTTCAGAATCAGGGCACTTTGGGATTTATTCTCACTTTCAAGGAAAGCAGGAGGCAGAAACGCACCATAAGCTGCATTTCCTCCCGCTGCCGGCCAGAAAAACCCACTCTATCACCGCTCTGGACGGCATCGATCGAGCGTCAGCGGCTTCCTGTGCATCCATCACGCACAGATTTCACTTCCACGCCGGTGTCAATCAAAACGCAGTTGACTACGTTTGAACCCAGATTACAATCAATCGGCTGCCAATTTCTGGCGCGAGTCATTGAAATTCATCAGCGCTGACCTTTTCTGCTGGGCGGGGGGGGCTCGGCAGAACTAGCATTTGATTTTATTCGCAAACCTGCCAGCGACAGATAACAGGGAGATTATTAGCAGGAAAAGGGCCGAATGCAGGCGGCTCTGGCTCTGTTTTTACATTTGCATATCGTCGACGCATTAATTAAATGATAAAACCAGAAACGGAGGAAGATTCTGAGGCGATCTGTCTGATGGGATAATGGAGGTGCTCGCTCTGTCGAATCACGGCTGCTGGAATCGAAACTTGAACCATCTTAAACTGAACTTTCAGGATGTCGAGCTTCAGTTTGGGGAATCCCTGCAGCTTTCTAGCCTCGCCGAATTCAGCGCATAAAACCGGCCGTGAGGGAAATAAAAGAGTGAACAGCGTCTCTCCGTCACGAGAGGAAGAGGCGTTTTGTTGTTTCCCTCCTGGAGAAGCTTAGCCCACTGACCTTCATACAACTATTGAGTGTTCCAGCTTAAGAGCTTACATGTTGTGAAGCCGGCAAACCACCCTCCTCCACATCCTCCTCAAATATTGTGAAACTGAACTCAGCGGCTTCCACGGAACCGTTTCTTGATCCTCTTGAGGTTTAGCAAACACAACGATGGAATGTTACGCTAATTTAACTCGTTTTTCGTACGAAATGAGCTCTGAAATTTAATGGCGAGATGTTTTGAGGTAACCACGCAGCCAATCGACATTAACAACTAATAATAGCAGCTAATAATCTCAATCATGGCTCTCTGACAAGATAAGAAAAGATTCGAAACGGCACCAGACAGCAGAAAATTTCCTCTTATTAGCAACAAAAAACAAACGATTCACTGAGACGACATTTAAAATTCAAGCCCCAAAGTAGAAAATCAACAGAAGTGAGTCCACCTGTCATTTCCAGTCAGTCTAACTGCATGAACGTGGTTGTAAATTGAGCTGTGGACGCCAGAACTATGTAGTGGATGCATGGTCCTGACAGTGAAGAGCCCCAATGGGTCCACATGGTAAAGAATCGCCAAAATCTGATGGTGACACTTCGCAAAGATGGAAATGGATGCAGGAAGATCAACTAATAATCAGTGGGACACAGTGTCAGCAGTAATCAGGAGGTACAGAAGGAGCCGTAGTACCACTAATCATGGCTGCAGTGGTCGTCCTCCTAAAATAACTCCACAGACGGTGAACTGCTTTCACAATCCAGCTCTGAAAACCAGCAATTCATCTTTGGAACAGTGTTTATGAAGCCTGACGAATACTCAACAGCAGGATGTGCACCTATGGGCTGTGTCTATCTGCATGTCTTCATCATGGCTCCACATGACAAAGAACTGCCAGAAGAGCTGAAATAATATGACTGTAAGGCTGCAAGAATGCATGAAAATCAACTAAGAGAGACACAGCTGCAGCAGTAATCAGGAGGTATAGGAGGAGCCATAGTACCACTAATCATGGTTCAACCTAAAATAACTCCACAGACAGTAAAATGCTTTTACCTGAAGCCTGATGCATGTTTGGAGCAACTTCTTCAATCAGATGAGGATGAATTTATTTGGCTCAGATGGAGTCCAGCATGTTTAAACCTGACCAGGACCACCACTGTGAATGCATAGTCCTGACAGTGAAGAACAGAGGTGGGGGTGTGATGATATGGGGCTACATGAGTACAAAAGATGTTAGAGAGTTGATATTTATAGATGAATGTCTGTTAAAACCAAAATACTGGCTGACTAGGTGACTCCCCGTCTGCAGAAGCTTGAAGAGGAATATTCTAGCATGAGAACCATCCAAACAAAAAAATCACACAAGAGTTTCTACAGAAGAGAAACCATGACCTGGACAAGTATGTCACCTGCGTCAACTCCACGGTGAACGCATAGTCCTGACAGTGAAGTACGGTATTCAAAAGAGAAAGGTAGAGCAATACAACCCCTCAAGCACCTGGTTAAGACCACCACAGTGAATGCATAGTCCTGACAGTGAAGGGCAGTATTCAAAAGAGAAAGATAGAGCAACACAACCACTACAGCACCTGGCTAAGACCACCACAGTGAATGCATAGTCCTGACAGTGAAGTACAGTATTCAAAAGAGAAAGATGGAGCAATACAAAACCTCCAGCAGTTTGCTAGGGCTACCAGAGTGAATGCATAGTCCTGACAGTGAAGCACGGTATTCAAAAGAGAAAGGTAGAGCAATACAACCCCTCCAGCACCTGGCTAAGACCACAACAGTGAATGCATAGTCCTGACAGTGATGCACGGTATTCAAAAGAGAAACTTGGAGCAATACAACCACTCCAGTAGTTCGCTAGGGCTACAAAAGTGAATGCGTAGTCCTGACAGTGAAGTACGGTATTCAAAAGAGAAAGGTAGAGCAATACAACCCCTCAAGCACCTGGTTAATACCACCACAGTGAATGCATAGTCCTGACAGTGAAGGGCAGTATTCAAAAGAGAAAGATAGAGCAACACAACCACTACAGCACCTGGCTAAGACCACAACAGTGAATGCATAGTCCTGATAGTGAAGTACAGTATTCAAAAGAGAAAGGCAGAGCAATACAAAACCTCCAGCAGCTCGCTAGGGCTACCAGAATGAATGCATAGTCCCGACAGTGAAGAACGGAGGTGGGAGTGAGAGACACTGAAGAAAATTATTACTTATATAAACAGGAGTTTCAATATAGTAAATAAACAATAAGGGTTTTACTTTCATTTTTGCTCTCGTCCTAAACATCCATGATGCTTCACTGGATTTGTTGTCTTGTACAGTTTCAGCTGCTTCCAGGAAAAGCTCCACGTCTTCAGCCGTTACATAAAGCTTGTTTACTTTGCTGCGTAGTCGTCCAAACCCTATATCCTTTTCTACGGCACCATTCTTCCCCGCGTTTCCAACCCAACTCACACAAAGGAAGCCACAGAACAAACACAACAACATGATAACTTCGCAGCCTCATCATCGGCTATTATTCTGTGTATTATATAAGTATAATGGTATGTTTACGTGTTCATCCAGCATCCCCCCTGTAATTCATTAACTGGAAATGTAGACAGAAAGGAGGTTAATAGAGTGGCCCGGTTGCCTAGCAACTCAGTGATGTCTTTCTTTCTTTTTTTTTTAATTTACACTCAAAGAAGGGCAATGACTCAAGGGCCAACAGGAGGACCACTTTGATGTGACACAAAGGGACAAGGCGAGTCTGGAAATATGGAAGCGTACAGTCAGCTACAAAAAACACAAACTACACTTCACCAAAACGTCATTTATCAAGTGAATATTTGATTTTAACCTTCATGGAAGCGGTTTAAAGTCCAGCTGAGATCAAAATCTGCTGGAATCTGTGACGTGCACCAAATGGAGGCGGTGAATTCTGGTATTTGGAGCACATGCAAGCTGGGAAATGTCAAACCGGCAGCCGTAAACTGTTGCTTTTCAGAGAAATCCGACTGCAAAGGATGATCAGCTGCCAGGAAGAGGACGCCTCCGAGACTGAAGCTCTGTGGCGGCGAGCATCTCTGACTGAGTACATCCAGTTCCTGAGCGATGCAGAGGTGGTCTGAAGGACGATTTTCTCGGCGTACAGCGAGGGAAACAATGGACACGGCGGAAAAAAAATGAGTCATCCTGTTTCAACTCGGCCCGAACAGTGTGAAAAACCCAAAGAGGGATCGATGCGCTCGCTGAAGGGAGGGCAGGTGGGCGAAGCTGTGGGTGTTTGCTTAGCAGAGTGGCTAATTCTGTCGGAGTCAAAGGGCACAGAGAGACTGAAGCAGAGCTGCCGAGGAAAAAAGAGAAACCACACTTCTGTCCTCGCTCTCCGTGTTCTCAACAGTTGGCCGCGATTCGGTGCAGCTTGCAAACACTTCGGGCCGCACGATGCTGGAAAAGACGGACGGAGCTGTGATATTTTGCTTTTACGAGCGGCTGATTTGATAAACTATTAGGGAGGAGTTGGGGTGTTTTTGTAGCGGAGGGAATCTGCATTTAAAACAGCAAACAACATAAAAACACAGAGCTTTGTGCCGCTGATTTAAATAATCAAACTGGGGTCAACGTCATCCTTTCTGTAGCTGAAATATTCCCACACAGCTTCACCTGAGTTCAGAGCGTCTCCGAGAGGCTTATTGATAGAAGCTACAATATACAGATGTTCCCTAAACGCCTCACATCAGGCTGCAGTAGAAGCTAGCTAGTCGGCTGTGCACAGAGAAGCTTCTAGTCTCGATTTAGACACATTTTGACGAGTTTTGGACACGTTTTTGTCATTTTGGACAAATTTCGAGTCATCTTGGACAAGTATTTGTCAAATTACAATTTACAGATGTTCCCTAAACGCCTCACATGCAGGCTACAGCAGAAGCTAGCTAGTCGGCTGTGCACGGAGAAGCTTCTAGTCTCCACTGCAGCAGCTCAGACAGCTGAGAGACCAAGAATAAGCGAGAATATAGTTGTGGAAAAAGGCGTTCTAATGACGGATGTAGTGTATTTGACTTTAGTTATTTAAAATCGACAAATTCTGTGTGGTTCTGGACAAGATTTGAGTCATTTTAGACACATTTTGATGAGTTTCTGGCAGGTTTTTGTCATTTTGGACAAATTTTGAGTCATTTTATGCGAGTTTTTTTTTTTCATTTTAGACAAGTTTTTGTCAAATTACAATTTACAGATGTTCCCTAAACGCATCACATCCAGGCTACAGCAGAAGTTATCTAGTCGGCTGTACACAGAGAAGCTTCTAGTCTCCACTCAGTTACTGAAGCAGCTCAGACAGATGAGAGGCCAAAAATTAGTTACAAAATAGTTGTGAAAAAAGGCGTTTTACTGTCAGATTTCCTTTATTGGACAAATTCTGTGTAGTTTTGGACACATTTTGAGTCATTTTAGACACATGTTCACGAGTTTCTGACAGTTTGTTGTAATTTTGGACAAATTTTTAGTCATTTTTACAAGGTTTTTGTCAAATTACAATTTACAGACGCTCCCTGAACGCCTCACATGGAGGCTACAGTAGAAGTTAGCTAGTCGGCTGCGCACAGAGAAGCTTCTAGTCTACATCAGTTACTGCAGCAGCTCAGACAGATGAGAGACCAAAAGTTAGGTACAAAATATTTGTGAAAAAAGGCGTTCTACTGTCAGATTTAGTTTATTTTACTTCAGTTATTTAAAATCGACAGATTCTGTGTGGTTTTGGACAAGTTTAGGGTCAATTTAGACACATTTTGATGAGTTTCGGACACGTTTTTGTCATTTTGGACAAATTTCGAGTCATCTTGGACAAGTATTTGTCAAATTACAAAGTACCAATGGTCCCTAAATGCCTCACATGCAGGCTACAGTAGAAGCTAGCTAGTCGGCTGTGCACAGAGAAGCTTCTAGTCTCCACTGCAGCAGCTCAGACAACTGAGAGACCAAGAATTAGCGAGAATACAGTTGTGGAAAAAGGAGTTCTCATGTCGGATGTAGTTTATTTAACTTTGGCTATTTGAAATCGACAAATTCTGCGTGGTTTTGGACAAGATTTGAGTCACTTTAGACGCATTTCAACGAGTTTCTGGCAGGTTTTTGTCATTTTGGACAAATTTTTGAGTTCTTTTAGAAAGGTTTTTTTCATTTTAGACATTTTCGTCGTCACTTTATACTAGTTTTTGTCAAATTACAATTTACAGATGTTCCCTAAACGCCTCACATGGAGGCTACAGTAGAAGCTAGCTAGTCGGCTGTGGACAGAGAAGCTTCTAGTCTCCACTCAGTTACTGCAGCAGCTCAGACAGATGAGAGGACAAAAGTTAGTTACAAAATAGTTGTGAAAAAAGGCGTTTTACTGTCAGATTTCCTTTATTGGACAAATTCTGTGTAGTTTTGGACACATTTTGAGTCATTTTGGACACATTTTGAGTCATTTTGGACAAGGTTTTTGTCGAATTACTATTTACAGATGTTCCGTAAATGCCTCACATCCAGGCTACAGTAGAAGCTAGCTAGTCAGCTGTGCACACAGAAGCTTCTAGTCTCCATTCAGTTACTGCAGCAGCTCAGATAGATGAGACCAAAAATTTAGTTTGAAAAGAATGAAATACGGTATTGTAATATCAGATTTACTTTATTTGACAAATTCTGTGCAGTTTTGGACACATTTTGAGTCATTTTGGACAAATTTTAAGTCACCCTGGAGACGATTCAAGACATTTTGGACAAATGTTGAGTCATTTTATTCAACATTTTGTAATTTTAGAAATGTTCTTAGTCACTTTGGACAAGTGTTTGTCAAATTACAATTTTCTGGTGTTCCCTAAACGCCTCACATGGAGGCTACAGTAGAAGCTAGCTAGTTGGCTGTGCACAGAGAAGCTTCTAGTCTCCACTCAGTTACTGCAGCAGCTCAGACAGCTGAGAGAACAAACATTTCAAGACATTTTGGACAATTTCTTAGTTATTTTGGACAAGTCTTTGATCCATTTTGTCATTTTGGACAATAAGTGATTCAAGCTGAAGACATTTAAACACATTTTGAAGACTTTTAGAAACATCTTGGACACAAACTGATTAGCTAAAGTGGAAGTTTCAGTTCATTTTGGATATTTTTGGTCTTTTTGGATAAATCTGGACTAACTGGAGAAGTTTTTCATTTGAAATAAGGTGTTCTCGTGTCAGACTTACATTAAATCAAGTCATTTTATCTACGTGGGCTGTCCTGTATGAGCGGAGCATTTGGACACACAGTTGATCGTGTTGATTTAATTAGTATTACAGTGCTTCGTGCAGCCGTGTTGTGTTTTGTTTTTGCAACCAGATCTTCCTTTCCGGTGTTTTTCTGCATGTCAACAAACTGTGTGTCTTTTAAATAAAGGTAAATAAAAATAAAGTGCATCCATGAACCGAATGTTGTTCTCTGGGACTCGGTCACAGGAAATGGGATCAGCCTCTTTCACATCAGGAGAAGCTGCAGCCTGATGTGTTTGACGTCGATGCTGAAACGATAGATCGCTCAGCCCTGCCTGTTCTTCCTCTACATTAGCGGGGATGCAGCGACGGCCTTTAAAAGAGCTCGATGGGCAGCAGAGAGGAGCTGCCATTAGTGCAGCCGGCCTCCCTCCTGGAGGTGCTGAGTCAGCATGAAGCCCGGCTGACCCGACTCGGCAAAACCTCCCGTCAGCCGGTCAGGAGACGTCATGTGGACCTCCTCTGTTCGTCCTCTAAACTCCGCTCAGCCGTCTGGTGGCTTCTTCTTCTCCTTCCCGCCATCCTCACCACCACAACACCCCCCGTCCAGCCCCCGATGAGGCGTCTCCTCCCGGCGTCCGGCCGTCCGTCTGCCAGACGACTCTTCTGCTTTTCTGATGCTCCAGCGACTCATACATCCTCTTTCGCTTTCTGTCACGCCATCAAAACGTCTGGAGTGAAAACAAAGACCTCACATGACAGCTCAGACTCGACTCGGTGCCACAGATTCAGCCGATCTGAGTCCTGGTTAAATGCACGCTGTAAAAAACACTAAATCTAGAACTACTTAGTGCCTCTCATCACTTCTTTATGTTGCTTCAAAGCAGAAGAAACCTCCTGGTCGGATAAAAAGTCACTGTAAATCCAGAAACCAGGGGCCGAACGGTGCATTCAAGGCAAAGCTCCACATTTCCACACTGTAAAAAATAAACTTTTAAAACTGTTGTAATGTTCTGAACAGTTCTCTGTTATTTTACTGATTTTCTTTGTTTTGTTAAATTCCAGATAAAAGCTTGTAAAATCACTAAAAATATGTTATGGTTGAAAAATAAAATAATAATATATTTTTTAGATTTTTGTTTTTTTTAGTAATTTTTTTAATGTTGTTGGACCATAAATGTAATCAGCTAAAATATCATTATTTTAAAATCATTACTGTTTGACATTATGTAAAGGGAAAAAAAGCACATTAATGTTTTTAACTGTTAATTAATTTGACAGATTTTCCCTGGTTTGCTAAATTCACGGATAATATTGAGGAAAATAACGGAAAAATAGTAATAATTTGGATGTTTATTGTATAAAAACAACACCAAAAAATAAATAAAATTTTAAAAAAAACAAAAAACATAAAGGCATCAAAAATTAGTATTTTTTAAAATGGCATTTTTTAAAAGTATAGTACACCATAAAAATTCAAATTTAAATTTAAAAGCTTTTTTCTATATGTAAAGCAGCAAAAAAAAGTCATTATTTTACGAGGATTTGCCATTAATTAAAAGCAAGGATTTAAAAATAGTACATATATTTTTTGAGCGTTATTTTATGTACATTTAATTAATTTGTTTGTTTTGTAAATTACAGAAAATAAATATTAATTAATTAAAAAAATAATTAATCAAATTAATTAATTTTTGATTGATTTAATTAATTTAAATTATTATTATTATTATTATTATTACTAATTTAATTAATTACGATTAATTTACATTTTAATGGTTTAAAAAAAAGACAGGCCAAAACTGTCATAGCAATAATCTGTATTTTAATTTTCATTCATCATTTTATAGATATTTGCTCTTATTTTCAGGGTTATTTTTTAATTATTTTCCAGCGTTTTTTGTCTGACCTTAATACACATGTATTTCAGATTTGTTGTTGTTGTTGGTTGTTGTTGTTGTTTTTTTCCTCGGTTGCTGCTGCTGAGATCAATACGAGGAGGGGGAGGGGCTTCTCTGAAACATGAAGCTGAGCAGCAGAACGAGGACGAAGCATCAGCATCATCAGAACCAGCAGAGAGGATCTGATGTCCAGCTTCACCTCACTGTTGGATCAGCCGACTGTAATCTGATTACTGCAGGGTACCTGGTAACCTAACGGCAGCGTCGAGGTTTAACCCGCCAGCCGAATGTCGTTATACTTCTTTTATTTCCCTTCTTCCTTCCATTTTTCCTCATTTTTCTTTTATTTTTTTCCCTCATTTATTTTTATTTTTCCCTTCATTTTTCCTAATTTTTCATTCGTCTTTTTTCCTCATTTTCCTTCATTTTTCTTTTAATTTTTCATCACTTTTTCTATTTTTCCTTCATTTTTCCTCATTTACTCCAGAATGTTTCTTTTATTTTTTTCCTTCATTTTTATTTTATTTTTCTTCATATTTCCTTCATTTTTCCTTCATATTTCCTTCATTTTTTCCTTTATTTTTCTTCATTTTTTCCTTCAATTTTCTTCATTTTCCTTAATGTTTCTTTTTTATTTTCCTTATTTTTTCTATTATTTTGTTCCTTAGTTTTTATTATATTTTTTCCTTCATTTTTTCCTTAGTTTTCTTTTATTTTTTCTTCACTTTTTCTTATTTTCCTTCATTTTTATTTTATTTTTTCCTTGATTTCTCTTCATTTTTTCCTTCAGTTTTCTTCATTTTTCTTTTAATTTTTCTTCATTTTTCCTTAATTTTTCCTCATTTTACTTAATTTTATTTGATTTTTTCCTTCATTTTTTTTCATTTTTTGTTTTATTTTTCCTCGTTTTCCTCAGTTTTTCTTTTCTTTTTTCTTTAGTTTTCTTTTTTCCTCATTTTTTCTTCTTTTTCCTTTATTTTTTCTTAATTTTTCCTCCTTTGCCTTTCTTTATCCTTCATTATTTCCTTCATAATGAAGGAAATAATGAAGGATAATTATTCCTTCATTATTAATTATCCCCTTATGTCTCCTCTATGTCTCCTCTATGTTTCCTCTATGTTTCCTTTATGTTTCCTTTATGTTTCCTCTATGTTTCCTTTATGTTTCCTTTATGTTTCCTCTATGTTTCCTTTATGTTTCCTTTATGTTTCCTCTATGTTTCCTTTATGTTTCCTCTATGTTTCCTTTATGTTTCCTTTATGTTTCCTCTCTTTTCCTTTGACATACTTCCTCTCCTCCGTCTGTAAACTTCGTCCACCTTGAGCCTTTCAGGTCCATCAGAACATTTCTTTTCTCTCTCTCTGCTTCGTTTCTCTCGTCTCTGCATCGTCATACTGGATCCTACTGGATCCTACTGGATCTGGAACAAACTGGAAAAAACCGACGCTGAGACATTTTGTTTTTCTGCGATTTGAAAAATTGCAGGAATTTTCCAGCAGATGACTCAGCGTTTGGAAAGAATGAATCACCGAGGAGCGTTTTGGAGAAGAAAACATGTTGGTAGAAAAACTCCTCGACAGCCGAGAACCGCCTCTGATCAACGATTCTGTCGCTGAAACATCAAAACACAACCAACCAGAACGTCTCAGACACTCATCGGTTTCAGAGGAAAAGCCCAGAACGCCTCACCGGCAAAACATGTGCTCATCAACAGACGCTGCAATTTACAGATGTTCCCTGAACACCTCATGTCCAGGCTACAGTGGAGGCTAGCTAGTTAGCTAGTTAGCTAGTTAGCTACAGAGCAGCTTCTAGTCTCCATCAGTTACTGCAGAACAAAAATTCATTTACAAACGGTGAAATCAGACGTTCCATCATCAGATTCGGCCATTTTGAAATATTTCAGACTGAGTTTGAAGAAGCGTCAAAACATTTTGGGCCATTTTTTAGTGATTTTGGACAATTTTCAATCCATTTTGAACAATTCTGGAGAAATGTGGCGCGATTTTGAAGACGTTTCGAGACCGTTTAGACATTTTTGAGTCACTTTGAGGAAATTTTGCACCATTTTGGACAAATGTTGAGTCCGTTTCAAGGTTTTGGATGAGGCTGGCGTCATTTTGCATCGTTTCAAAATCATTTATTCTAAGTTTTGAGTCATTTCTGTGAAGTTTGAAGCCCTTTGGACAAATTTGGAGTCATGTTGGGTAATTTTGGAGTCATTTCGGACATTTTTTAGGTTGTTCTGGAAAAGTTTTGAGACATTTTGTAAAGGGTTTTGTCACGTTCGACAAGTCTGGAGTCATTTTGGGTCATTTTTGAGTCATTCTGGAGACGTTTCAAGACCTTTTGGACACAGTCTTGTCATTTTTAGGAGGTTTCAAGTCATTTCAGACGTGTTTTTGACATTTTGGAAGGGTTCTTCACCATTAGAGGTAAATTCAACGTCATTTTGGAAAAGTTTCAAGACATTTTGGACAAATTTGGAGTCATGTTGGGTCATTTCGGAGTCATTTTGGAGAGGTTCCAAGATACGTTGGACAGGTTCTTGTCATTTTAGACACATTTGGAGTCATTTGCGGTCATTTTTGAGTCTTTCTAGAGAAGTTTCAAGACCTTCTGGACATGTTCATGTCAATTTTAGGAAGTTTCAAGTCACTTCAGACATGTTTTTTGCCACCTTGGAAGGGTTTTAAGCCATTACGGGTAAATTCAGAGTCATTTTGGAGACATTTCAAGACATTTCGGACATTTTTCAGGTAGTTTTGGAACGGTTTCGAAACATTTTGTAAAGGGTTTTGTCATGTCAAACACTTTTAGAATCATTTTGGGTCATTTCTGAGTCATTCTGGAGAGGGTTCCAGACTTTCTGGAAATAGTCTTGTCATTTTTACGAGGTTTCAGGTCATTTTGGACAAATTCGGAGTCATGTTGGAATTCTGACTCATTTTGGAGAAGGTTCAAGACCTTTTGGACAGAGTCTGTTTTTCGCCACTTTGGAAGGGTTTTGAGCCATTATGGGTAAATTCTGGCTCATTTTGGAAACGTTTCAAGACATTACGAACATTTTGTAGGCCGTTTTGGACAAGTTTGGAGTCATTTCGAGTCATTTTTGAGTCATTCTGAAGAAGTTTCAAGACCTCTTGGACACGTTCATGTCATTTTGAAGAAGTTTTAGGTTTCGAGACCTTTTGGACACAGCCTTGTCCATTTTAGGAAGTTTCAAGTCATTTCAGACGTGTTTGCCACCTTGGAAGGGTTAAGAGCCATTATGGGTAATTTCTGACTCATTTTGGAAAAGTTTCAAGACATTTCGGATACTTTGTAGGTCAATTTGGAAAAGTTTTGAGACCTTTTGTACAGGATTTTGTCATTTTTGACAAGTTTGGGGCCTTTTGGGGTTGTTTTTGAGTCATTCTGTAGAAGTTTCAAGACCTTTTAGATACAGTCTTGTTATTTTTGGGAAGGTTCAAGTCATTTCAGACGTGTTTTTGCCACTTTGGAATGGTTTTAAACCATTATGGGTAAATTCAGAGTCATTTTGGAGACATTTCGGACATTTTTCAGGTAGTTTTGGAACGGTTTCGAAACATTTTGTAAAAGGTTTTGTCATGTTCAACACTTTTAGAATAATTTTGGGTCATTTTTGAGTCATTTTGAAGAAGTTTTCGGTACATTTCGAGACCTTTTGGATGCAGTCTTGTTATTTTTAGGAAGGTTCAAGTCATTTCAGACGTGTTTTTTGCCACCTTAGAAGGGTTTTGAGCCATTATGGGTAGATTCTGACTCTTTTTGGACACTTTGTAGGTAGCTTTGGAACGGTTTCGAGACATTTTGTACAGGGTTTTGTCATTTCAGAAAAGTTTTGAGTCATTATAGATACATTCTCAATCATTTTGGAAAAGTTTCAAGACATTTTGGACACTTTTTAAGTAGTTTTGGAACGGTTTCAAAACATTTCGTGAAGGATTTTGTCATGTTCAATGAGTCTGGAGTCCTTCGGGGTCATTTTTGAGTCATTCTGGAGACGTTTCAAGAGCTTTCAGACACAGTCTTGTCCGTTTTAGGAAGGTTTAAGTCATTTCAGACGCATGTTTGCCATTTTGGAAGGGTTTAGAGTCATTATGGGTAATTTTGGAGTCATTTTGCAGAAGTTTCAAGACATTTCAAACACCTATTAGGCAGTTTTGAGACGTTTTGTACAGGTTTTTGTCATTTTAGACATGTTTGGAGCCATTTTGGGTCATTTTCGGGTCAAGTTCCAGGACCCTTTAGTCACATTCATGTCATTTTGAAGACGTTTTAGGTAATTTTGGAAAAGTTTCAAGACATTTTGGTTGTGTTTTTGTCAATTTTGACGTCATTTTGGACATTTTTTTAATGAATATGGACGAGAATTGACATCGTTTTAAGTGTTTCTCTCCTTAAATAAAGTTGAATAATAAAAACTCAGTGTTTCTTAGAGCTGCTCGTGTGTTTTCTTTTCTTGCAGTTTGCAGCAAAACAAGTTGTCAATGCAGAAAGCCATTTATATCTGCAGCCTCCGTCCTCCACCTCCTCCGTTCTTTACTTCATGTTCTCTTCTTCTTGTTTGCAAGTGAAGCTGCAGCATCTCGACTGCTTCACCCACAAACAGCAACACGACCGAGACGACGACGACGAGCCGCTGAGTCACGTAAACGACGACGGTGAGAAACGTTCACCTGCTTCTGAATTCTAACAGCTTGATGTCTGTTTACTGTCAAACAGCAGCTTCCTGGAAAACCGGCGACGCTTCCTCAGAAACCACATTTCAGCTGCAGCACGAACTCTGCAGAGTAAAGACAGGACGAGGTCTGTTGGGTACGTTTGCACAACTTTGAACTCGTTCCAGAGAAGTTTCAGGACAAGCTTTGAGCCGTACTAGACAGGTTTTTGGCATTTTATAAGATTTTTGACGCATTTTGAAGAAGTTTTGGACAAACGTTGAGTCATTTTGGATCATTTTTGTGATTTTAGAGACAAATTTAGAGACACTTTGGAGAAGTTTCACTATATTTTAGATGCATTTCTTGCTATTTGGACACATTTTGAGCCACTATGGACACTTTTTTTTGTCCTGGTCCGTGTACGTCGCGGCCATTTTTTTTCTTATTTTGAGATTTCAAAATAAAAACGAAAAATAAACCATTTCCTGTTTTTTTCAGTGATAATACAAAATGAAAAACGGAAAACGGGCCCTAATTCATGATACATTATCTGTTATCTGATTTAATTAGATGTGTTTGTAAATAGAAATTAAAATTAATATACACCCGTCTTCGTTTTGGCTCAGTGACCCATCTGACTTCTAAAGAGGAGCTAGCGCTAAACTGCTAGCTCCGCTAAATGGCAGAGCTAGCGATTTAGCACGAGCAATTTAGCGCTAGCGATTTAGCTCTGCCACTAGCGCTAAATCGCTACTTTGCTTTCTGGCAAAGCTAAAGTAACAGAAAACCTCCAAACCTCCTAAAAAAACGTCCCCAAAAGCAGCCAAACGCTAGCGATTTAGCGCTAGCGGCAGAGCTAGCGGCACCACAAAGTTCCTCCAAAGGGACAAATAAACCCCACACTGGTGAAAAGTCCACTGTGAAATAGTGAACAATGTGAGCCAAGCAACGTTTGGACCCCACAGTGGGTCTTCATCAGGCCACGGCACACAGCAAGGTCTGCTAACAGTGAGCTAACACTGGAGCTTTAGATACCAGATCCTTCCTCATCAGAAGTCAGACGGGTCACGGAGCCAAAACCAACAGGAAGTAGAGAAATAAGTTTTCCACGGGTGTATTTTAATTTGAATTTCCATTTACAAACACATCTAATTAAATCAGATAATAGATAAAGGATAATGAATTAGGGCCCGTTTTCTGTTTTTCATTTTGTATTATCACTGAAAAAAAACGGAACACGGTTTATTTTTCGTTTTTATTTTGAAATCTCAAAATAAGAAAACGAATGGCCGCGACGTACACGGACCATCCGTCTCGCAACAAGAGTGCCAAAAAAGTTACGTATATAAAAGAAGAATTGCAGACTACTGTAATGTTGAAAAAAGTGAATTTAAGCCTCCCTTTTATGAATTTTTCTGATGAAGCTGCAGATTCTGGCTGATTAGTTCAAAGACTGTCGGAAAGCTGAAAATCAGCGGATTTTTTTCTGTTTGTATGATTTCTGCCACATAAATGGTGCCTTTATGGCGATTTTTTAACAAATATCACGTCTTTAAAAGCAGAAAAAGGGGTCCTGGGGTTCAGATAAATAACAGCTTCAGATGAGAGGCCTTTAGATGGGGCCACTAATGAGCTCTGAATTAGTTTAACTCAGGTTCTCGTGTTTATTTTCGTCTCCGGCTGTGATTCAGTGACCTTAATTCTCCCTGATTACCAAACAGACTTTCCTCTGACCTTTTTACACAATCAAACTATCGAGCAGCCCGAGCTAAACGATCACAGATCACAGATCAGCCTGGATTCGGAGGTTTGGGCCACCGAGCTGAGAGGCTGCACCGACTGACCTGCTCTGGCTGAAACCTCACATTACGCAACAGCATTAATAAAACAAACACCTCAGCAGCAGGAACTAAAAGGCAGCCTGGGTAATTAATAACTTTAAGCCTCTAGTCTCCATCCGTTGCTGCAGCAGCTCAGACGGCTGAGAAACCAAAAACTTACTGGTGTTGATTCGATTTGGACAGTTTTTAGTCGCTTTGGAGAATTTCTGAACCACTTTTGGACAAGTTTTGTGACATTTTAGAGAGATTATAGACGTTCTGGACAATTTCTGAGTCATTTTGGACAATGGATCCTCACATCCAGGCTACAGTAGAAGCTAATCATTCAGCTGTGCACAGAGAAGCTTCTAGTCTCCATTCAGTCATTCTGAAGAAGTCACTTTATACTAGTTTTTGTCAGTTTACAAATTACAGATGTTCCCTAAACGCATCACATCAGGCTACAGTAGAAGCTAGCTAGTCGGCTGTACACAGAGAAGCTTCTAGTCTCCATCAGTTACTGCAGCAGCTCAGACAGATGAGAGACCCAAAATTAGTACGAAAAGCCAATTTAATGTAGGATTTATTTAATTTGACTTGAACATTGCAAAAAATAACAAAGTATGAGTTACTTTGGGCAAGTTTCGAGTCATTCTGGACTATTTTTAAGACATTTTACACTAATTTTAAGTCACCCAAGACAAATTTTGATTCATTTTGGAGAAAATTCAGACTACAGGAGAAGCTACCTAGTCGACTGTGCACAGAGAAGCTTCTAGTCTCCACTCAATAATTCTGAAGAAGTCATTTTATTCTAGTTTTTGTCAGTTTACAAATTGCAGATGTTCCCTTAACACATCACATGCAGCCTACAGTAGAAGCTAGCTAGTCGGCGGTGCACAGAGAAGCTTCTAGTCTCCCTTAATTACTGCAGCAGCTCAGACAGCTGATTAGTACGAAAAGCCAATTTAATGCAGGATTTACTTAATTTGACTTGTAAATTACAAAACTTTAACAAACTCTGAGCTACTGTGGACAAGTTTTATGCCATTCAGGGAAGGTTTAGAGTCGTTTTGGACTGATTCCAACACATTTTAGACTAATATCAAGTCATTCCAGATGAATTTTGAGTATTTATGGGTAATTTTCAGGCTACAGGAGAAGCTAAACGTTCAGCTGTGCACAGAGAAGCCTCTAGTCTCCGTTCAGTAATTTCGAAGAAGTCATGGTAAACACATCACATGCAGGAAGGCTGCAGTACAAGCTAGCTAGTCGGCTGTGCACAGAGAAGCTTCTAGTCTCCACTCAGTTACTGCAGCAGCTCAAACAGATACACAAATTACAAGTTTTGATTTTGCTTTTTGAGTAATTTTGGAGAAGCATAACATCATTTTGGACAAGCTTAGAAACATTTTAGAGAGGTTTCTAGACATTCTGGACCTTTTTACGGTTAATTTTGGACAATGAAACATCACATGCAGGCTACAGTAGAAGCTAGCTAGTCGACAGTGCACAGAGAAGCTTCTAGTCTCCACTCAATAATTCTGAAGAAGTCATTTTATTCTAGTTTTTGTCAGTTTACAAATTGCAGATGTTCCCTAAACACATCACATGTAGGCTACAGTAGAAGCTAGCTAGTCGACTGCGCACAGAGAAGCTTCTAGTCTCCACTCAGTTACTGCAGCAGCTCAGACAGCTGAGAGACCAAATATTAGTTTGAAAATAGTTGTGAAAAACGGCGTTCTAATGTCGGATGTAGTTTATTTGACTTTAGTTACTTAAATCAACAAATTGTGTGTGGTTTTGGACAAGTTTTGAATCAATTTAGACACATTTTGACGACTTTTGTGCAGGTTTTTTTCATTTTAGACAATTTTTGAGTCATTTTATACGAGTTTTTTCATTTTAGACAATTTCTTAGTCACTTTACACTAGTTTTTGTCAAATTACATTTTACAGATGTTCCCTAAACGCATCTCATGCAGGCTACGGTAGAAGCTAGCTAGTTGGCTGTGCACAGAGAAGCCTCTAGTCTCCATTAATTACTGCAGCAGCTCAGACAGATGTGACACCAAAAAATCAGTTTGAAAAGCCAATTTAATGTAGGATTTACTTAATTTGACTTGTAAATTGTAAAATTTAACAAATTCTGAGTTACTTTGGACAAGTTTTTTGCCAAATTTGGACAAATTTGGAGTCATGTTGGAGAAGTTCCAAGATATGATGGACAGGTTCTTGTCATGTTCAACAAGTCTGGAGTCATTTTGGGTCATTTTTGAGTCATTCTGGAGAAGTTTAAAGACTTTTTGGACATGTTCATGTGATTTTGTAGACATTTTAGGTAAGTTTCAAGATCTTTTGGACACAGTCTTGTCCATTTTAGGAACTTTCAAGCCATTTCAGACGTGTTTGCATTTTCAAAGTGTTTAGAGTCATTATGGGTAATTTCTGAGTCATTTTGCAGAAGTTTCAAGACATTTCAAACACTTTTTAGGTAGTTTTGAGACATTTCATGAAGGGTTTTGTCATTTTAGACACGTCTGGAGTCATTCTGGAGACGTTTCAAGACCTTTTGGACACATTCATGTCCTTTTGAAGCTATAAGAAGCTTATATACTTTGCTTTTTTTAGACTCTTGCTTTCTAAAACACAGATATCAGATTGGCAGAGGCTGGGCTTTTCTGATCTGCTTGTTGTTTTGCTCTTTAACAGATCAGATGACGACCTCTGAGGGGTCCTGGGTGTTTTTAGCCGCTCAGAAAAGCTCCAAAATAGAAAATCTGTAAAGTCTGGATCTGCCTCCTCTCAGGGTCTCAAAGCACAAAGAGACACATCAAATCCTTCAGTCGCGACTCGCAGCGAATCCCAATCTGTTCCCCCTTCATGCACGAGAAAACACAACGTACGAGCCGAAGCCTGAAAGGACCCCTGAACCTCCAACAGCCGAGCAGCTTCTCCTCTCGCAGAATGAAAACGAGGATTTCAGCGAAGCCCTGAAGAAGCAGCAGTCGGCCTGCATGTTCTCTGAAGCCCAGAGCTCAGCGACAGCTTTGAAAAGACGCTTGTCTTTGAGGAAAATTGCACAAATTACACCATTTATGGAGACGGAAACACAGAAAAACAGAAGTAGTTGTTGGATTTTCAGCTTTGCAACAGTTTAAAAAAAATCAACAAAACTGAGCCGAAAATCCTAAAATTAAGCGAATAAAATGAATAATATTTATAATAAAAATGTACAAAAGCTTAAATTACACCTTTTATCAGAGGCAGAAGCTGCAAAAACTGAAAAATGATTTTAAACTTTCTGACGGTCTTTGAACTGCTCGTCTGTGAAACGCAAACCAAGTATTGGCTTAGAATCGTGACATTTTATCAAATTTACTTTATTCTAAACGTCTAATCCAAAACTAAACCGTTTGCAGCAACCAGATTCTGTAAAAGTGGAAAAATTCTGCACTTCTAGACAAAACCGAGAAGACGTCAGTGACCCGGCTGTGACCGACAGCGACGAGGCAAGAATTCAAAGACTTAATCTATTTGGGTCATTTTCCCATATTTTTATGTCATTTCAGCATATTTTTGGTTTGTTTTTGCATCTTTTTGCATCTCTTTTGTAGTTTTAGCATTATTTGTGTTATTTTTGTGTCAATTTTGCATCTCTTGGGTCTTTTTGGGTCACTTTTCCTTATTTTGATGTCATTTTTGCATTTTAGGGTCTTCGTTGCATCTTTTTAAGTCTTCTTGTGTACATTTTGTATCTTTCGTGTCATTTTCGTGTAAATTTTGCATCTTTCTGGGTCATTTTGATTAATTTTTGCATCTTTTTTGAGTCATTTTTGCATATTTTGATGTCGTTACTGCATATTTTGGGGTTTTTGCTGCATCTTTTTAGGTGTTTTGTGTTATTTTTGCATCCTTTTGCATCTCTTTTGTAGTTTTTGCATCTTTTTTGCATCTTTTGGATCTTTTGGGGTCATTTTCCATATTTTTGAGGCCTTTTCTTATATTTTTAAGTCATCTTTGCATATTTTGGGGTCTTTGCTGCATCTTTTTAGGTCTTCTTGTGTAGTTTTTGTATTTTATTTGTGTCATTTGTGTATAACTTTTGCATCTTTCTGGGTCTTTTGGGTCACTTTTCCTTATTTTTATGTCATTTTTGCATATTTTTGGGTCTTTGTTGCATCTTTTTAGGTCTCTTTGTGTAGTTTTTGCATCTTTTGTGTGATGATTTTTGTGTTAATTTTGCACCTTTCTGAGTCATTTTGATTTATTTTTGCATCTTTTGTGTTATTTTTATGTCATTTTTGAATATTTTGGAGTCTGTGCTGCAACTTTTTAGGGCCTTTGTGTCATTTTTAGTTTTTGCATCTTTTGGGTCTTTTGGGGTCATTTTCCATATTTTTAAGTCATCTTTGCATAATTTTTATGTAATTTTTGCATATTTTGGGGTCTTTGCTGCATCTTTTTAGGTCTTCTTGTGTAGTTTTTGTATTTTTTGTGTCATTTTTGTGTCAATTTTGCATCTTTCTTGGTCTTTGAGTCATTTTGCATCTTTTTGTGTTATTTTTGCATAGTTTTGGGCCGTTGCTGCATCTTTTTTGCTTATTTTTTTGTCATTTGTGTGTAATTTTTGTATCTTTTGGGTCTTCTTGTGTAGTTTTTGCATCTTTCTGGGTCTTTTTAGGTCATTTTTGCATATTTTGGAGTCTTTGCTGCATCTTTTTAGGTCTTTTTGTGTCGTTTTTGCTGCTTTTTTGTAGTTTTTGTATCTTTTTGCATCTTTTGGGTCTTTTGGGGTCATATTTCCATATTTTTGAGTCATTTTTGCATAGTTTTTATGTCTTTTTTGCATATTTTGGGGTCTTTGCTGCATATTTTTAGGTCTTTTTGTGTAGTTTTTTTTATCTTTTGTGTCATTTTTGTGTTAATTATGCATTTTTCTGGGTCATTTTTGCATCTTTCTGGGTGGTTTTGATTTATTTTTGCATCTTTTGTGTCATTTTTATGTCATTTTTGCATATTTTGGAGTCTTTGCTCCATCTTTTTGCATCTTTTTGCATCTTTTTGCATCTTTTTGCGTCTTTTGTGTCATTTTTATGTCATTTTTGCATATTTTGGAGTCTTTGCTGCATCTTTTTGCATCTTTTTGCATCTTTTTGCGTCTTTTGTGTCATTTTTATGTCATTTTTGCATATTTTGGAGTCTTTGCTGCATCTTTTTGTATCTTTTTGCATCTTTTGTGTCATTTTTATGTCATTTTTGCATATTTTGGAGTCTTTGCTGCATCTTTTTGTATCTTTTTGCATCTTTTGTGTCATTTTTATGTCATTTTTGCATATTTTGGAGTCTTTGCTGCATCTTTTTGTATCATTTTTGCATCTTTTTGCATCTTTTTTGTAGTTTTTGCTGTTAGTGACTCGGCTGCAACCAACAGTCACGTGATAAAAAAACTAAAAATTTTATTCCAGCTTTTTATTTTTCCATAATTCACTGCATCCTAGCTGAGTTCTCTGTTCAGTAGAGCTGCAGGACTTGATGTCTCAGGGAAAAACGAGGCCACAGTGAGTAAAAATGTGACAGGAGCGAAGACAAACTGCTGCGGAGGGTTGAAACCAAAACAGCGATGCCGCACAGAAAATGCTCGTAACGTGGGAATGTTTGAGCGGCAAGTCTGGACCGGCTCAGAGAAACAGCCCCAGGGACCGAAGCAGCCGGTCGGAGGCAGCGCCGGGACGCCATCTTTAAAAGGCTGAGCTGGGTTTATTCCAGGTGGCGTTCTGGTTGAAGGACGGCTCGTCACAACGCTGCTGCTAACGTGAAATTAAGAACCAGTCGAGGTGCGTGAATGAAAGCAGGAAGACTTTCAGAAAGGATCAATCGTCTCGAACCATCTGTGCAGAAGGAGAAGCGCCGCCATCTGTGAAACCGTGGCAACGTCTGTCGCCGGCGGACGCAACTGCAGCAGCGGCGAATCCAAGACGTGAAGCAGCGTTCAGGAAAAACAAAACCATCGTAACGCAGACGGCTGGTAGGAGGAGGAAAGCGACCGCCGGGCAGCTGACGGGTCGCCGAGGCTGGTTTCCAGTTTCAGACGCCCCGTTGATGCCGACGGTAAAACGGAGGCTGTGATTCAGGAGTTGTGGGTCACTCAGAGCAGCTTCCTGGAGATTAATTCAAATGTTTTAATTTAAATCTAAGATGATTCTCACTTTTCTCGTCTTATTATTCTGCTTAAGTCCACCTGAAAACAACTCTTCACTGGTCAAAACCATTCGTCTCAACTGACAGCAGCCGTTTGCGGGTGTAAAGTTTGGTTAATTTTCCTGACTGAACCGAACTGAACAGACGAGTAGTTCAAGGACCGTCAGAAAGCTGGACGTCCGTAGAATTTTTCTGTTTTTACGCTTTCCGGCTCTGATGAAAGCTGTAATTTCGGCTATCATTTTTGCATATTTTTAGGTCTTTGCTGCATCTTTTTTAGGTCTTTTTGTGTTTGTTTTTGCATCTTTTGCGTCATTTTTCTGTCAATTTTGCACCTTTCTGGGTCATTTTGATTCATTTTTCCATATTTTTGTGTCAATTTTGCACATTTTGGGGTCGTTGTTGCATCTTTCTGGGTCTTTTGTGTGGTTTTTGCATCTTTTTGTCGTTTTTGCATCTTTTGAGTCTTTTGGGTCATTTTCTCCATATTTTTATGTCATTTTTGCATATTTTGGGGTCTTTTCTGCATCTTTTTAGGTCTTCTTGTGTAATTTTTGTGTAATTTTTGCATATTTTTGGGTCTTTGTTGCATCTTTTTAGGTCTTTTTGTGTCGTTTTTGCATCTTTTGCGTCATTTTTCTGTCAATTTTGCATCTTTCTGGGTCATTTTGATTCATTTTTCCATATTTTTGTGTCAATTTTGCATATTTTGGGGTCATTGTTGCATCTTTTTAGGTATTTTGTGTATCTTTTTGTCGTTTTTGCATCTTTTGAGTCTTTTGGGTCATTTTTTCCATATTTTTGTGTCAATTTTGCATATTTTGGGGTCGTCGTTGCATCTTTTGTGTCACTTTTTTGTCATTTTTGCACATTTTGGGGTCTTTTCTGTATCTTTTTAGGTCTTCTTGTGTAATTTTTGTGCCAATTTTGCATCTTTCTGGGTCTTTTTGATTCATTTGTGCATCTGTTTGTGTCACTTTTGCATATTTTTGGGTCTTTGTGCATCTTTTTAGGTCTTTTGTGTCATTTTTGTGTCATTTTTGCATCTTTTTGTGTGATTTTTTCATCTTTCTGTCGTTTTTGCATGTTTTTGCATCCTTTTTACATCTTTTTTGGGTCTTTTTCTGTCGGTTTTGCATCTTTTTTGTATCATTTTTGCATCTTTTTGGGCCATTATTGCATCTTTTTGCATCTTTTTGGGTCTCTTTGTGTCATTTCTGCATCCTTTTGCATAATTTTTGCATCTTTTGTGTCATTTTTGTGTCACTTTTGCATCTTTTTGTGTCATTGTTGCATCTTTTTGGGACTTTTCATTTCATTTTTGCATCTTGTTGGAACTTTTCTGTTGTTCTTGCATGTTTTTGTATCATTTTTGCATCTTTTTTGGGTCTTTTTCTGTCGGTTTTGCATGTTTTTGTGTCATTTTTAATCCTTTGTTTTAATATTACCATGTCACACTGCACAGGAGACATTTCTGATCCCCTCTCCTTCGTGGTTTGTTGTTTCCGTAGAGGTGTAGGACTTCATTCTGCAGTAAAATGCGTCCACACTGGGTGAAACCAGGAACAGAAAGCGCCCACAGACGGCTGCCTGGAGTTCGGAGGGTTAAAGTGCAGCTCACCGATCGATATGTTTCACTCTCTTCCTGCAGAGGAATGTTCTGATGGTGGAGCTGAGCGCCGCTGTGCGATGACGCGCTGCCTGTTGACAGATAAATATGCGTTTACGAGGCTGAGCGAGTCCAGACGGCTCCGCGTGTCAGCCGCTGCTCTGGGCTGCACAGCACTTTAGCAGCTAATAATAGCGGCGCTGTGCTAACGGCGGCCCTGGCAGGTCCTCATGCAGATCCAGCCAGAAGGTCAGACGGTCAGGAGTTGCATCACTTCCCTCCTGCAGCAGATCTCCGGTCTGATGTGCCGTGATCGAGTTTACTCTCATCTGTTCTGTTCTCTCAGGAACAGTTCAAACCGCCACCATTTACAAACACCACAGGGCCAGACGTGGTTCTACTAGTTTAACCGCAGAGGGACTCCGGTCTACAGACGGTCCTTGAACCTGTCCTGACAACCACCTGTCACACTGATGCTGGTACGAGCCTTAAAGTTTACCCAGAATGCACTTTTAAAGTTTCCTCTGGGGAATTATCAGAAAACAGAAACACATTCAGGGAACTGTTCAGACTACGAGACATCCCATAATACTGATGCTCACATATCATGGTGGAAAAACGGTGAAACTATCTGGAAAATGTGTTTACATTTCTGCATTTTTTTGCATCTTTTTGTGTGATTTTTGCAGCTTTTTTTCATCTTTTTGTGTCATTTTTGCATCTCTTTTGCACCTTTTTGCGTCTTTATTGCATCTTTTTGTGTGATTTTTGCATCTTTTTGCATCATTTTTGTATCTTTTTGCATCAGTTTGTGTCATTTTTGTATCTTTTTGCCTCTTTTTGTGTCATTTTTGCATCTTTTGCTTAATTTTTGCATCATTTTGCCTCTTTTTGTGTCATTTTTGCATCTTTTGCTTAATTTTTGCATCATTTTGTGTCATTTTTGTATCTTTTTGCCTCTTTTTGTCATTTTTGCATCTTTTTGCCTCTTTTTGTGTCATTTTTGCATCTTTTGCTTAATTTTTGCATCATTTTGTGTCATTTTTGTATCTTTTTGCCTCTTTTTGTCATTTTTGCATCTTTTTGCATCTTTTTGTGTCATTTTTGCATCTTTTGCTTAATTTTTGCATAATTTTGTGTCATTTTTGTATCTTTTTGCATCTTTTTGTATCATTTTTGTATCTTTTTGCATCTTTTTGTTTCATTTTTGCATCTTTTTTTATCTTTTTTTGCATCTTTGAATCATTTTTGCATCTTTTTGTGTCATTTTTGCATCTTTGCGTCTATCTGTACTAAATATAATCTGTAATTAAAAAAAAGAGAAAATCTAAAAAAAAATAAAAATTAAAAATAAGTACAGCACAATTTCTGGAAAATTATAATATTTTTAGCAGATTCAATTACAGAGAAACACACTGGAAATTAACTAATTATCATTTTTAAAAACATATATATGTATTGATTTTCCGCCCAAATTAATGCTTTTGTTCTGTGATTTTACTAGTTATTTTCTGCAATGTGACAAAAAAGAAAATAAAACAATGACAGCAAAAATGTTCCTTAAAAGCACTAAAAAAGGTTGATTTTTTTTACAGTGTAGAAAGAAGGACAACATAAATCAACCTCATATGTTGGAACTATTCCCTCATAACACAATGAATGGCGAACTGTTGCACAGATTTCAAGCTCCATATCATGAATTTTTGTTCAGTCACTGTTCATCACAGATGAGTCACTAAAGGCTTCACATTTGCATCAAGGGTCACAGAATTTTTTGTTTTTTACAGAATCCGGTTAAAGCAAACCATTTGCTTTAAATTGAGACATGTCGAATAAAGTGATTTCTAGCCTCAGTGTGTACAGTTACCTTCCTTTACTCTCTCACCGCGTGTTGACAGTAAAAACGTCTGGTTGAGAGGAAGCAATAAATACAACATGTGGAGCAGCTTCCTCAGACGTGTTACCGTGTTCATCTGTCAGACCCGTGTTCATCTGTCAGACCCGTGTTCATCTATCAGACCCGTGTTCATCTATCAGATCCGTGTTCTCGGAGCGCTGATGAACCCGGGGAACGTCCAGCCTGACGTATGTGGACATCAGTCATGTTTACAACAGCTTCACTGAAGGTTCCAGAACATCTCCACCCTCTTTCTGCAGCATTTAGGCCCCAAAATAGAACCTCAATGCAACAAAACTGAGTCCACCTGAGATTTGATGCCTGAACATGGTTATAAAACACGATTCAACCATCAAAACTATGCATAGTCCTGACAGTGAAGCACTCCCGTGGCTCCACATGGGAAAGAACTGCTAGACATGCTGAAAAAACCAACTAAAAACCACTGGAACCACAGCTGCAGCAGTAATCAGGAGGTACAGGAGGAGCCGTAGTACCACTAATCATGGCTGCAGCTGTGAAAAACAGACTTGGCACAGGGGTTATCAATGGAAATCAGACTTTCTGGGAAGCTCAAAGGCTGTCAAGGACACCTCAGAACATCAGTCTTCACGGACGGCATCCAGAAAACCACCATGCTTGCCGCTCGGAACAAAACCGCAACATGAAACTTTGCTAAACAACATGAAAAGAACCCTGAATGCATAGTCCTGACAGTGAAGAACGGAGCAAGTTTGAGCCACTTCATTGCCATTTGTCTATTAACCTGTGGTTTCTGTGTGGTTTATTTGTGTCTCTTTATGGTCGTCTGTCGGTCTTTGTGGTTGCGGTTGAATGCATAGTCCTGACAGTGAAGCACGGAGGCATTTTGGATCTCTTCGTGGCCATTTGTCTGTTAACCTGAGGTCATTTTGTGTGTCCTTGTGGTCATTTGTGCATCTTCATGGTCGTCTGTCTTTCTTTATGCTTGAATGCATAGTCCTGACAGTGAAGCATGGAGGCATTTTGGATCTCTTCGTGGCCATTTGTCTGTTAACCTGAGGTCATTTTGTGTGTCTTTGTGGTTGTTTTGTGTGTCTTCATTGTCGCCTGTCTTCCTTTATGGTTGAATGCATAGTCCTGACAGTGAAGAACAGAGCAAGTTTGAACCACTTCATTACCATTTGTCTATTAACTTGTGGTTATTTTGTGTTTCTGTGTGGTTGTTTTGTGTGTCTTCATGGTCGTCTGTCGGTCTTTGTGGTTGCGCTTGGATGCATAGTCCTGACAGTGAAGCACGGAGGCATTCTGGATCTCTTCGTGGCCATTTGTCTGTTAACCTGAGGTCATTTTGTGTCTCTTTGTGGTTGTTTTGTGTGTCTTCATGGTCGCTTGTCTTTCGTTATGGTTGAATGCATAGTCCTGACAGTGAAGAACGGAGCAAGTTTGAACCACTTCTTGTGGTCACTTGTGGTCATTTTGTATCTCTGCGTGGTTGTTTGTGTCTCTTTATGGTCGTCTGTCGGTCTTTGTGGTTGCGGTTGAATGCATAGTCCTGACAGTGAAGCACGGAGGCATTCTGGATGTCTTCGTGGCCATTTGTCTGTTAACTTGTGGTCATTTTGTGTCTCTTTGTGGTTGTTTTGTGTGTCTTCATGGTCGCCTGTCTTTCGTTATGGTTGAATGCATAGTCCTGACAGTGAAGAACGGAGCAAGTTTGAACCACTTCATTACCACTTGTCTATTAACTTGTGTTCATTTTGTCTTTCTGTGTGGTTGGTTTGTGTCTTTCTATGGTTGTCTGTCGGTCTTTGTGGTTGTGGTTGAACGCATAGTCCTGACAGTGAAGCACGGAGGCATTTTGGATCTCTTTGTGGCCATTTGTCTATTTACTTGTGGTCATTTTGTGTCTCTTTGTGGTTGTTTTGTGTGTCTCTTCATGGTCGTCTGTCCTTTATGGTTGAATGCATAGTCCTGACAGTGAAGCACGGAGGCATTTTGGATCTCTTCGTGGCCATTTGTCTGTTAACTTGTGGTCATTTTGTGTCTTTTTGTGGTTGTTTTGTGTGTCTTCATGGTCGTCTGTCTTTCTTTATGGTTGAATGCATAGTCCTGACAGTGAAGAAGGGAGCAAGTTTGAACCACTTCATTACCATTTCTCTGTTAACTTGTGGTCATTTTGTGCCTCTTTGTGGTTGTTTTGTGTCTCTTCATGGTTGTAGCTGAATGCATAGTCCTGACAGTGAAGAACAGAGGTAAGAGTGTGATGATATGGGGCTGCAGGAGAGCAGAAGGTGTTGTGGAGACGACATTAAGAGTTTCCACAGAAGAACAAAGTGAAATCTAAAACCTGGACAGGTATGTAACCCCACTAAAATCCAGCAGAACACCTTTGGGGTGTTTTAAAGATAAACGCTGTTCATCATCGTCACTGCTGCATACATTCCTCAGGGACCATCAAGACAAGGCTTCACCCCAAACACACCCAGCTGGTGTCCAATCAGATCAATTGTTCTTGTCTGAAAGAACTCTCTTTGTCTGGGCAGCAGTCTGACACACCAGTAATTGAGGCTGTAGCTCAAGTCATTATCCTGAAAGGGAGCAAAGAAGAAGAAAGGACTCGGAGACGGCGTTGGACGGCAGCGACCTCACGGAGAAGGACAAACTCCTCCATCAGCGTCGGCTTTAAGCAGCTAGTAAAGAAGACAAACATGGATCCTCGTCGGAGATGGAAAAGCTGCTGGTCAACAGAGCAAAACCATGATCATCCAACCACTTTAAAGTGTTGGAGACCAGATTCTCCAATAAACACACTCAAACCTACACTGTAAAAAATTAACACAGAAAAAAAGATTCATTTGCATGTTAACTGTTCGAAAAAAAAGGTTATTTTTATAGATTTTCTATGTTTTGTTTTTATTTATAGATAATAAATAAATTACTGAAAAATAATCTTTACATGTTAAATATAAAAAATAAGAAAAAATAGCCCAGAACTGTAAAAAATGTTTGCAATAAAAATCTGTGTTTATAAATGGTAATTTGTTCTTTTATGCTTTATAATGTTTGTAATATGTGATTAAACAATTCCTCTATTTTTTATTGTACTTTACAGATATTTTTACAGAAAAAACTATGTATTATAATCAGGACTGGAAAATGGCAATTATTTTTTAATTTAATAAATTTTTTAATCTAATTTTTAAACAGATATTTTACAGATTTTTTTTTTTTTACAGATAATGACAATTAAAATGACAGAAAATAATATTTACATGTAAAACATTTTTAAAAAATAAAAATAGAAAACAGGCCACAGCTGTAAAAAAAAAAAACACATTTAAAATCTAAATTTTTATAAATTAAATTTTTATTTCACTGTAAAATCACACTATTTTTACAGCATTTAAATCAGCAAACAATATTATTATTTTACACCTATTTGTCATTATTTTATTAAACTACAGAAAACAAATTTAAATCAGCAAAAAAATACATTAATTTTATAGATTTTTTTTGTACAATTTTTACAGTTTTTGAACATTACACCAGTCCGCCATTTTTTCATATATTTCTCACATAATAGTTCCAGTAACTGTAATAACAGTAAGATTTAATAAAACCACAGAAAAAAGAATAAATATACAAAAATAAAATTAAAAATAGGTCAAAACTGTGAATTAAAATATATTTTAAAATTCAGTATTTTTACAGTGTTTGACTCTGATATTACACTATTTTACTGAATTTAAATCGGCTAAAAATGACATTATTTTACAGATGTTTTCCATTATTTTTGCAGTTTTTTTTAACAGATTTTTCCGTCAAATTTCACATTTTTTAAATATTTTTGTTGCTTTATTCTGTGAAGCTGAACTCATATTTGTGAGGTGAGAATTTTACTGGGTTTATCAAAAAAAATCTCTCTTAAAAAGGTCAAAATTAAAACGGCAAACGAACATGAATCTGAGCTTTTCTCTAAATCGGTCTCCAGGGTTCGGCCGGCGATGACTCAGCAGGCGTCTGTCATCTTCATCTTCATCTTCATCTTCATCTTCATCTTCATCGCGCTGCACGTTTCTGTTTTCCCCAAACATCCGAGCTGCTGCGGCAGACGTGGGAATTACCGCCTGAAACCCCTGGAAGCGACTTGTGCTATCTCGGTTCCATTACTTTAAATTCAATCTGCGGAGGAAGCTCTTACTCGGCGTAAAGCCTGTGATGTGAGCAGCGATGCGTGGACGGCTCTTATTCCATCATCATCATCACCATCATCTCATCCCACTAACTGTAATCAGAGTTATTAGTCCGAGGCGTCCCCGGCCTGCGCAGGATCAGCTGATCCTCCCATCAGGAAACTAAACACCCAGAAGGGCAGAAATTTAAGACGCCGGTCGACACGTGACGGATTCCTGCAGCAGCGTTTAGATCCAGGCGTCAGACGGGCTTTAAATTATACCGATAAATACCAACCAGACACCACAGGCTTACTTCTCTATCCCAGGTGACTTCAACCCTCTGAGCTCCAAAACCTACCGACAGGTTGAAAAGCATGTTATTCTTTAGAAAAAACACCAAAGTAACACCATTTATCAGATCCAGAAACTATAAAAACAGAAAGAATCCTCAGATTTTCAACTGAGATGCATCAACTATCTGGAAAATTAACAACATCTAACCTTAAAATCATGATATTTCATCCAAATCACTTTATTCGACATGTCTTAGATCAAAATTCACCAAAAAATAAGTCGTTCACTCTAAAAAAAAACTGCAAATAACAAAAAATTCTGCAATCCTTGATGCAACCAGGAAGACTTTAGTGACTCAGCTGTGACCAACAGTCCCCTCAATAAAATTCAGGGACTTTTCGACTGAACTGCAGGCAGTGTTGAAATTCAACTTACGCAACTGTGATTTTTTTTTTAACATTTATGGCTTTATATTATATTGCCTTTCAAGAAATCTCCACAATTCCACCATTTATCAGTCAGAAACTGCATAAACAGAAAGAATTACTAGATTTTTCAACAAAGGTGCATGAGCTAATCATGTATGATGTTCAGTTCCATCTGGAAAATAAACCGCATCGGACCTTAAAATCATGATATTTCATCCAAATAACTTTATTCGACATGTCTTAGATTAAAATTTGCCACAAAATAAGTCGTTCCCTCTAAAAAAAAGTCTGCAAAAAAACAAAAAATTCTGCATTCCTTGATGCAACCAGGAAGACTTTAGTGACTCAGCTGTGACCAACAGTCCCTTCACTAAAATTCAGGGACTTTTCGGCTGAACTGCAGGCAGTGTTAAATTTCAACTTACGCAACTTTGATTTTTTTGAAACATTTATGGCTTTATATTATATTGTCTTCTAAAAAATCTCCCCAATTGCACCATTTATCAGAGCCAGAAACTATAAAAACACAAAGAATCATTAAATTTTTAGCAAAAGTACTTGAAATAATAACGAAGGTGATGCATTTCAACTCTTAAATCATGATAATTCGTCAAATTGACTTTATTCTAAGTGTCTTTTTTTCTTTAAATCGCCAAAAACAAGTGATTTGCTCTAACAAGATTCCATAAAAAGCTAAATATTCTGTGTTCCTCAATGCAACCAAGAAGACTTTAGTGACTCAGCTGCAAAAAACAGTCACCTGATTAAAATTCAGGGACTTTTCGGCTGAACTGCAGGCAGTGTTGAAATTCAACCTAGAAGATTATGGGGGGGTTTATGGTTGTTTTTTAAAGATTTATGGCATTACTATATAATGTCTTGAAAGAAATCTCCATAATTGCACCATTTATCAGCCAGAAACTGCATAAACAGAAAGAATCATCACATTTTTCAACTAAGATGCGTGAACTATCATGTATGACATGTCGTTCCATCTGGAAAATTAACCGCATCTAACCTTAAAATCATGTCTTAGATCAAAATTCGCCAAAAAATAAGTTTTTTACTCTAAACTAATTCTGCAAAAAACAAAAAATTCAGCAATCCTTGATGCAACCATAGAGACTTTAGTGACTCAGCTGTGACCAACAGTCCCCTCACTAAAATTCAGGGACTTTTCGGCTGAACTGCAGGCAGTGTTGAAATCCTCTCTTTTTTCTACGTGTGTTATTTTTAAAAATCGCCCAAAATGAATAATTAATAACTACATTCTGGAAAAAAGTAAAAATTCTAGGCTTCTTATCTTAACCATTAAGCCATCAGTGACTCCGCTGTGACCAACAGTCGCCTGATTAAAATTCAGGGACTTTTTGACCCGACAGGCTGTGTTTACATAAAAAACAATTAAAAAGGATGGAAACTAGTAAAAAATGAAGACAGAAACATATTTTTGGCACGTAGAGGCACCAAGAGGATGAGTATTTGCTGAAAAATATAACCAGAAAAGCTATTTAAGTCCTCAACTTATCAGGACCAGAGGGGGTCAAACACTGGACTGTACTTTCTATTTATATCCTCAGTGAGTGGAGGACTGGAGCCGCATCTGATGATCCGTCATCACTTTGTTCACCAGAACAAAACCACATCTCCTGTCACGTCCTTCTTTCTCAGATTCATTTTATACTCGACCCTGAACTGCTTTCCGTCCTGCAGATCTGCATCTTAAATCTGCTGCCAACCCTCCGGAGTGCAGGCCGGAGCGGGGAAGGCGATGACGAATCCCGGGGATGTTGGGATGCGGCGCTGTCATCCTGAGTCTTGGTGAAATGCTGTTTGCTGCTTCAGTCATCCTGCTGGCTGTCAGCTGCCTCCAGCCTGCAGCCGGCCGCCAGTCGGCCTCGCAGCTGTCCACAGTCCAGCGTTACATAACCGGCTGCATCACAAACCTCCTCCTCCGGACACTTTCAGTCTCTGCCGTCGCCCCAACGAGGAAACTACAAGAGGACA
This sequence comes from Dascyllus trimaculatus, assembly GCA_024666655.1. Taxonomy (NCBI): domain Eukaryota; kingdom Metazoa; phylum Chordata; class Actinopteri; family Pomacentridae; genus Dascyllus; species Dascyllus trimaculatus. Next base: position 63,864 of record JAMOIN010001299.1, read on the forward strand.
AAGTTGGGGGACGGACGACTCGCCTCTTCGTCCGTGTCGAGGGCCGAGCTAACGAGCTAATGCGGAGCTGTAATTTGCTTCCTGATTCCCGTGGACCCACTTCGCCTTCTGAAGCTGCACTCAAACACGCATGCAGCTGAAGTGTGGCTGGTTGTACTGGAGACACGCATGAACCACTTCCACACATCCAGTGACCCACTTTGCCATCATGTGTTTGCTGAACAGCGTGTTCCACGTCCAAACCACGACGTGCTGCACCTCGTCGTGTTCTTTCCTCACCGTGAGCTCTTTTTTCACTGCAGTATAAAGTCCTGAACCTCTACAGAAACAGAACAACGCTGGCTAGAAGGAAGAGGTTTCACCATGCTGGATGTATCTTACAACAACCTGCTCCTCTGTATTCCGCTTATGAGCCATGCCACATTTATTTTACTGGTCCAGTGTTAGAAAGATGTTTCACCATGCTGCATGTACAGTATCTTCCAACAACTAGCTGACAACCTGCTCCTCTGTATCCCGTTTTTGAACCATGACACATTTATTTTATTCATCCATTACGTTCCAAAAATGTTCCACCATGCCGACTATATCTTCCAACAATTTGCTCCCTCTGTATTCTGTTTTTGAGCCATGCCACATTTACCTATTGGTCCATTACATTAGAAAGATGTTTCACCATGCTGAATGTATCTTCCAACAACTAGCTGACAACATGCTCCTCTGTATACTGTTTATTTTTAGTCATCCCACATTTATCTGTTGATACAGTATGTTAGAAAGATGTTTCACCATGCTGCATGCACAGTATCTTCCAAACACAAGCTAACAACCTGCTCCTCTGTATCCCGTTTTTGAACCATGACACATTTATTTTATTGATCCAGCGTCTTCTAAAAATGCTTCACTTAGAAGGATCTTCCAAGTACAAGTCCAAGTTTGATCCAGTACATTACAAAGAAGTTTCACCATGCCGAATGTATCTCCCAACAACTTGCTACTCTGTACATCGTTTAAGAGCCATGCCACATTTATTTTACTTATCCATTATGATAGAAAAGAGTTTCACCATGCTCAGTGTATCTTCCAACGACTAACTGACAACCTGCTCCTCTGTATTCTGTTTTTGAGCCATGACACATTTACCTATTGATACAGTATGTTAGAAAGATGTTTCACCATGCTGAATTCACAGTATCTTCCAACAACTTCATAAAAACCTGCTCCTCTGGATACTATTTTTGAGCCATGCCACATTTTCCTGTTGATCCACTGTTAGAAAGATGTTTCACCATGCTGAACGTATCTCACAACAACTTACTACTCTGTACATCATTTATGAGCCATGCTACATTTATTTGACTTATCCATTATGATCGAAAGATGTTTCACCATGCTGAATGTATCTTCCAACAACTTGCTAACCTGCTCCACTGTGTGCAGTTTTTGAGCCATGCCACATTTATTTTACTTATCCAGTACATTAGAAAGATGTTTCACCATGCTGCATGCACAGTATTTTCCAACAACAAGCTAACAACATGCTGCTCTGGATGCCATTCATGAGCCATGCCACATTTATTTTACTGATCCATTATGTCAGAAGAAAGTTTTACTACGCTCTGTGTATCTTCCAACAACTAGCTAACAACATGCTGCTCTGTATCCCGTTTTTGAACCATGACACATTTATTTTATTGATCCAGCGTCCTCTAAAAATGCTTCACTTAGCCGACTGTATCTTCCAACAGTTTCCTACTCTGTATACCATTTTGAGCCATGCCACATTTATCTATTGATACAGTATGTTAGAAAGATGCTTCACCATGCTGAATGTATCTTCCAACAACTAGCTAACCTGCTCCACTGTGTCCAGTTTCTGAGCCATGCCACATTTATTTTATTGAACCACTATGTCAGAAAGATGTTTCACCATGCTGAATGTATCTTCCAATAACTAGCTCCTCTGTCTACTGTTTTTGAGCCATGACACATTTATTTTACTAACCCATTATGTTAGAAAGATATTTCACCATGATCAGTGTATCTTCCAACAACTTGCTAACAACATGCTGCTCTGGATACCATTCATGAGCCATGACACATCTACCTGTTGATACAGTATGTTAGAAAGATGTTTCATCATGCTGAATGTATCTTCCTCCAACAAGCTAACAATGTGCTTTTCTGGATACCATTTTTGAGCCATGACACATTTATTTTACTGATCCATTATGTTAGAAAGCTGTTTCACCATGCTGACTGTATCTTCCAACAACTTGCGACAACTCTGGCGCGCTCACATCCAGGTTTTTGACGCTTTAGGATGCTAATATCGAGGGTTGGTGCATTAAAATCTGGGTTCTGACACTTTGTTGATCTCACAGCCAAAGATTTCACATTTACGTGTCTTTAAATTCAGATTTTTGCCGTTTCTGGTGTGTTAATCTCCAGGTTTTTGGCATTTCACTGCATAAATATCCAGGTTTTGGTTTGTTGGTTTCTAGATTTTTTATCTTTGGGTGCTTTAACATCCAGTTTTTTGACATTTTAGTGCATTATTATCCAGGTTTTTGATAAATTAATCTGTCGGTTTTGACACTGAAGTGTTAACAGCCGAGCTTTCTTCCAGATGATGACTGGTTCCATCAGGTTTGGGCGCTGTTGTTTTCGAATATTCAACCAAATCTAGCACAAGAAAACGCAGTCGGTTTAATATTAGCAGCTGGAGATGAACAGTTAGAAGAAGAAGGAGACACAAACGGTGGGAAACGTGACTCAGACGTGACATTTCTGTTGGTTTCTTCCAGTTGTTTATGAAAACCGATCACCGTCGGCTCAGGGTATCGATGGTTTCTCGTTAAGCGGATTTCGACGGCAGCATCCCCTCCGGCTCTGCTGCATGTTTGGCCGTTCGCCTTCAAAGAGGTGGGCTGACCTCTGACCCACATTATGCTTCCCACAGGAGAAACCTCGGAGTGAAAGGAAGCAACAAAGAGCCGCACTTTTCAACGGACGGCGCCGAGGTGAGGGCATCGAACCGGCAGCACGAGTGTTTCCTCCGCAGCCACGGGGGATCCGGTAATGGGGGGGAGGTGGGGGGGAAACCAAGCCAGTGTTTTGCCAGTTGCTAAGCACGCCGGGTCTGATATGACAGAATGCAACTCTCCAGTGAGTCCCGCCTACGCAACACGTCCAGCCCATGATGCAGCCTGTCATGCTAACACGCTACGGCTAGTGGAAACAAGGCGTAACACGGGCCGACACCGAGTCAGCCTGCATGGTGGAGGACCAGTTAATTAACCTCCAGTAATGGGAGCACTAATTAGAGCCGGGCGGCCGTTAAAAACATTATTATCACACCATCTATTAGCGGAGGAGCTACGTGGGTTTATAGGCAGGGAGAAGTTCGAGCCATCTGTTCCAGCAGGACCTGCTTTCACTTCTGCTTTGTTCAGGGTGTAAAGATCCTGAAATAGTCCAACATCTACAACCGACTGTTACACAAAAAGCATAAAACCACGACGTCAAACCCCCACAGAGCACAAATACACCTTTTGTACTGAACCTCTACAGAAAGTTGAGCAACTAAAAGCAGCTTAAGCTTCAATTTAACTCCAAGAAACAACGCCGGGCCTCAGTTTGTTGATGAAACCGCGTCCATTAGCGGGTTTAACGGACTGAAATCAACCGGGTGTGTTATGATAAAGACATATCAGGTTATCAAGCCGAATTAACAGAGTTACCTCAACTTAACTTTAGTTTAATTCCAACTAATTTGCATTTAAAGTACAATTAATGTTAAGTCGACGCCATTAGCAGCATCATTAGGTCGACACAACCACGTCCTCTAGCAGATTTCATCAAGTTAGCTCAACTTAAATGTTGTTTTAGCTCAACAAACGCATAAATTTGAGTTTAAATTACACAAAATATTAAGTTAATGCAACATTATTGTGTTTATTATACTTAATGTTGCAACTTAAAAGGTGAATTAGACTATAAAAGTAAATGTTTAGGCTCAACAACTTAAAAATAAACAAATCAAGACAGCTTCTAATGAAATTATGTTCAACCAACTAAACATATTGAGTTGGTTGAATTACTCTCATCTCCACAATTAAAAGTATTTTTAAGTTAATCAACAATTGATAGCATAAACTCAAGGACTGAAGAAAAATTAAGTTATCAAGCTGATTTCATTAAACTACCTCAACTTGAATTTCAGTTTAGTTCAACCAACGCATGAATTTGAGTTTAAATTACACAAAATATTAAGTTGACGCAACATTATTATGTTTGTTATGCTTAATGTTGGCAACTTAAAAGGTGAATTAGACTATAAAAGTAAATGTTTAGGCTCAACAACTTAAAAATAAACAAATCAATGCAACTATTTTGAGTCCAGACAGCTTCTAATGAAATTATGTTCAACCAACTAAACATATTGAGTTGGTTGAATTACTCTCATCTCTGCAATTAAAGGTATTTTTAAGTTAATCAACAACTGATAGCATAAACTCAAGGACTGGAGAAAAATTAAGTTATCAAGCTGATTTCATTAAACTACCTCAACTTGAATTTCAGTTTAGTTCAACCAATGCAGAAATTTGAGTTGAAATTACACAATAATATCAGGTTGAGGCGACTAAAGCAGCCGATGTCTGCAGCTTAGACACTTAATCTAAAGCAGTAAATCAGACTAAATATACATGTTTAGTTTGAAGTTAACAGTTTGCATCAGTATTTTTGAGTTGAGACAACTTCTAACAAATTTATTTTCAACCAACTAAACATATTGAGTTGGAGGAATTACTCTGATCTCCACAATCAAGTTTTAAGGACTTCAGATCCTCATCATCAAGGTGAAGGAAAATCAAGTCCTCCAGCTGATTTTATTAAGTTCCCTCAACTTGAATTTAGTTTAGTTCAACTAACAGATAAATCTGAGTTTAAATCAGACATAATTTTAGGTTGAAGCAACTTATTTCCTATCAGTAAACGTGATTTTGTGATCCTGCAGCTGAGCCTACTGAGGAGGAGGGAGTGGAGGAGTGAACCGCCTGATCAGACTCTCCTTGTGTCACCTTGAGAACCAGAAGAGCTTCGACCACCAACCTTCATGATGCCGCAAGGTGCGTTCCCAGCCTGGATCCTCTCCGCCGAATTGTCGCGGCTGCCACTCCCGATCCGCGGGCTGCTGTGCTCCCTGTACCGTCCATTGGTGTAAACTCCCTCGGCCCCGTAGCCCTGGGCAGCGGCCGACACCTCCAAGTAGGTCCGGGTGCCGGTGGCGGGCAGCGCGGCCGCGTCTCCGGTGATCCCCGCCGCGGTGGTCGCGCCCTGGGCTGGAGGGGCGCCGATGGCAGGATCCAGAAAATGTCCCGCATCCGAAGCGTGAACCCCAGCCATGATCCGCCGGTGTTACAGCAAAGCCCTCCCCTCCGCAGCGAAGCAACCCATGTCCTCAACGTCCGGGGCGGCTCGTCTTGTTCCGCGGATCACCGCTCCATGCTCGGAGCGCAGCTGGTCCCGGAGAAACGCCGAGCAGACGGTGAACCCCGCACCGACCCTCGGCGCAGCTTCCCAGAGGCGTGTGCTCAGAGCTACCGGAGACTGGAGCTCAGACCGGGGGTTCTGCTGCAGTGCTCCCCGCTCACAGCTCACTGTGTGTCCGCCTGGCTGTGCTCAGAGACCCGCTGCGCCGCTCCGGACTCTCCGCTGCGCGCATCGCCGCGTCCTCAACACTTTTGCAGCGACAGACCGGAGCTTCCCCCTGTGCACGCATCCGCGGGACAAATTCAAGACTGCCAGGGCGCAGCCGCAATAAAGCACACGGGGCGCGTGCACGGGCATTCGCGTGCACGGGCAACTGAACCTCCAGTATCGCGCGTGCAATCACAGTTTGACTCTCTGGGCGTGTGCGCGCAGCCTGTCCAAAACAAGCCCAGGGTTTGTCACAGTGAAGGATCAACAACAAAACAACAACAAAACAACACAACAACGACATTTCCAGTCTCCAGGTTCCGTAGTTCCTCTACAGCCAGAGAGCGTCATGTTTCATGTAAAGATCCAAACTGCCAACTTATGTAAGTCTCTCAAACTCCAGTCGTCAGGCTGCAGGTTCCGCCAGGGGGCGCTCCAGGAGGCCAATTAAAAAGTAAAGAAAAGTTTGGAAATAAAAAATCTGCACCTCAAAAACATAATGAAGAACCAAACCCTGGAGCTCAGCATCTGTTCATGTGTTGTGTTTTCAGACTACAGACAAACTTTAACTAAAATCACCTCATTTGCAGAAATGACTCCAAACTTTTAAAGAACAAGAAATATCAGTCTCCAGAACCTCCACCTGGTTGTCTTTAAACCATCTCTGTTTGCTTCAACTCATCGTCTGGATGGAAACTGATCTTCTTCACGTCTCAGTTCTCCATCAGACTGCATCAGGTTGTCCTCCAGGACTTCTCCAGACTTTGCTGCATTTATTTACCCTCTACCTTTACAAGCCTTCCAGGACCTGCTGTTGAGGAACATCCCCACAACATGATGCTGCCACCTCCATGCTTCACAGTGGGGATGGTGGGTTTATGATGATGTTCAGTGTTTGGTGTCCAAACACAGTGTCTAGTCTGATGGTCAAAAACCTCCATCCTGGTCTCCTCAGACCAAAGAACCTTCTTCCAGGTGACTTCAGAGTCTCCACATGTCTTCTGGTGACTCTAGTCCAGATTTAATCTGAGCTTTTTCCAACAGAGTCTTTCTCTTTGTCTCCATGAAGCTTTGATGAAGAACAGACAACAGTTGTTGATGAACAGGAACTCCTTCAGAGGAGTCATAGGAGTCTTGGTGGCCTCCCTCACTAGTCTCCTTCTTCTAACTCCTTCAGAGGAGTCATAGGAGTCTTGGTGTCCTCCCTCACTAGTCTCCTTCTTCTAACTCCTTCAGAGGAGTCATAGGAGTCTTGGTGTCCTCCCTCACTAGTCTCCTTCTTCTAACTCCTTCAGAGGAGTCATAGGAGTCTTGGTGTCCTCCCTCACTAGTCTCCTTCTTCTAACTCCTTCAGAGGAGTCATAGGAGTCTTGGTGTCCTCCCTCACTAGTCTCCTTCTACTAACTCCTTCAGAGGAGTCATAGGAGTCTTGGTGTCCTCCCTCACTAGTCTCCTTCTTCTAACTCCTTCAGAGGAGTCATAGGAGTCTTGGTGGCCTCCCTCACTAGTCTCCTTCTTGTAATTCCTTCAGAGGAGTCATAGGAGTCTTGGTGTCCTCCCTCACTAGTCCCCTTGTTGCTCAGTCTCTCAGTCTTTGAGGACGTCCTGCTCTAGTCAGATGTCTTCATGGTCCAGATCCTTCCAGGTCTTAATGATGGTTTAACTGGACTCCTAGAGATCTTCAGGACCTTAAATGTTCTTCTATCATCTCCTGACTGAAGCTTTTCAACAACCTTCTCTCAGAGTTTCTTGGAGGTTCTTTAGTCTTCATGGTCTAGTTCTAACCAGGATCCTCCAGGGACTGGACCTTCCAGATCCAGGAGTCTTTATACTACAATCACTGAGACACATTCACTGACCTCAGATGATCTTTATTTAACTATGTGACTTTTAGCACCAACCAGCTGCACCTGTGTTGAATTAATGTGTCACTTTAAAGGGGTGAATATTTATGCAATCATTTATTTCACAGCCTTTGTCTAATAAATGCAGACAACAATGAACAACAGCTGTAACAAGTGAACTTCAACGTGACCATTCCTGAACACATGACGACCTCTGCTGGCCGTTGTTGACAACACTGTTTGATAAGGAGCACGACACAGTTAAATAGTAAATCACACAGTTTTTGATTAAAAGATATTTTAAGTTTAAATGAGAATAATTCATTCAACCTTCATCAATCAGCTGAAACAGGAACAGCTGAAAGCAAAATTAGACGAAATAGAAACCCAGATTGCTCCATAAGGACCCGGTAAGGATAGAAAACCTTTATATTAATGGATCAAAGTGTTAAAAACCTGAAAATTAATGCACCAAAATGTCAAAAATCTGGATTTGAAGATATCAAAAAATCAAAAAACCTGGCTATTAACTCAACAAAGTGTCAAAACCAAGATATCAATACACATAAAACATCAAATACCTGGAGCTTTATGCACTTAAACAACGAAAACTTGGAACTTAACACACTAAAACACAAAAAACGTGGATATTAACTCAACAAAGTGTCAAAACCTGGACAATAATGCACATAGAATGTAAAAAAAAATGGATCCTAATGCACAAAAACACCATAAACCTGGATATTAACACAGCAAAATGTCAAAAATCTCAATATTAATGCACCAAAACATTACAAAATCTGGGTTTAAAGACATTAAGATGTCAAACGCCTAGATAGTAACTCAACAAGCTGTCAAAACCTACATATAGGGAGACCAAAATGTCAAAAACCTGAATATTAATGCACCAAAATGTCAAAAAACATGGCTATTAAGTCAACAAAGTGTCAAAACCAAGATATTAATACACATAAAACATCAAATACTTAGATCTTAATGTACTAAAATACCAAAAACTTGGAACTTAACATACTAAAACACAAAAAACCTAAATATTAACTCAACTAAGTATCAAAAACTGGACAATAATGCACATAAAACATTAAAAAACATGGATCCTAATGCACTAAAACACCAAAAACCTCGATATTAACACAGCAAAATGTCAAAAATCTCAATATTAATGAACCAAAACATAAAAAAATCTGGATTTAAAGACGTTAAGATGTCAAACGCCTAGATAGTAACTCAACAAGCTGTCAAAACCTAGATATTAAGACACCAAACCTTCAAAAACCTGGATATTGATGCTCCACAGTGCTAAAAACTCCAATATTAAGGCACCAAGGTGTTAAAAACTCAAACAATCATGGACCAAAATGTCAAAAATCTGGATTTTATGACAGCAAAATGTCAAAAACATGGCTATTAAGTCAACAAAGTGTCAAAACCTGGACATTAATACACTTAAAACATATAAAAAACATGGATCTTAATGCACTAAAAGACCCAAGACCTGGACTCAAACACCAAAATGTCAAAAACCTCAATATTAATGCACCAAAACATCACAAAATCTGGGTTTAAAGACATTGAGATGTAAAACATCTAAATATTAACTCAACAAACAGTCAAAACCTACATGTTAAGACACCAAAACATCAAAAACCATGATATTAATGCACCACAGTGCTAAAAACTCCAATATTAAGACACCAAGGTGTTAAAAACTCAAACAATCATGGACCAAAATGTCAAAAATCAGGATTTTAATACAGTAAAAGGTCAAAAATTTTGCTATGAAGTCAACAAAGTGTCAAAATCTGAACAATAAAGCACATAAAACATACAAATCATGGATCTTAATGCAGTAAAACACCAAAAACCTGGATCTAAACCTGAACTTTGACGCAACAAAAAGGCCCAAACCAGGATATTAAGACACCAAATGGTCAAAAACCTCAATATTAAAGCACCAGAATATGAAAAATCTGGATTTAAAGACATCAGCATGACAAACACCACATATTAAGACACCAAAGGATCAAAAACCTGGATATTAATGCACCAAAATGTCAGCAGACGTCTAAAAACGACTTCAGATGACCAAAGTCAGACTTCATCTCTTCAATCCATGCTTTGATCTCCAGCTGCTGAGTAAAACTTAACGTCGTTAACGTGCTGAGTCCAGTTTGTTAAGATAAATGCCAGCGTCCGCTCGTGTTCCTAACTCGATAAGAGCAGCGCCGTCCTCTTTATTTCCTCGTTGTCATGGCGACTCACGGCAGCAGAGCTTCACTGATTTAGTTATCCTCAGAGTTGGTCGAACAAACTCTGATCAGCTGCTCTGAAAACAAACTTTTCCAAGAGGTTCTGACACTTTGTTGAGTTAATATCCAGGTTTTTGGTGTTTTAGTGCATAAAGATCCAGGTAGTTCACGTCTTATGGGTATTAATGTCTTGGTTTGGACACTTTGTTGAGTTAAGATGCAAGTTTTTTACATTTTAAAGTCCTAAAATCCAGATGTTTTTATGTTTTGGTGTGATAATATTGAGGTTTTTGACCATTTGGTGACTTAATATCCAGGTTTTTGATGTTATAGTGCATAAAGATCCAGGTAGTTGATGTTTTATGTGTATTAATGTCTTGGTTTTGACACTTTGTTCAGTTAAAAGCCAAGTTTTTTGACATTTTCAGGTCTTGATATCCAGGTTCTTGGTGTTTTGGGGTCTTAACATCCAGGTTTTGACACTTTGTTGAGTTAACTTCCAGCTTTTTGGTATCTTAATGTCTTAAAATCCAGGTTTTTCATGTTTTGGTGTGTTAATATTGAGGTTTTTGACCATTTTGCGTCTTAATATCCTGGTTATGGGCCATTTTGTTGAGTTAATATCTAGGTTTTTGATGTTATAGTGCATAAACATCCAGGTAGTTGACGTCTTATGTGTATTAATGTCTTGGTTTTGACACTTTGTTGAGTTAAGATCCAAGTTTTGGCCATTTTGTTGAGTTAATATCCAGGTTTTACATGTTTTAGTATGTTAAGATCCAAGTTTTTGGTGTTTTAGTGCATAAAGGTCTAGGTAGTTGATGTTTTATGTGTATTAATGTCTTTGTTTTGACACTTTGTTGAGTTAAAAGCCAAGTTTTTGACATTTTCAGGTCTTGCTATCCAGGTTTTGGGTGTTTTGGGGTCTTAACATCCAGGTTTTGACACTTTGTTGAATTAATAGCCACGTTTTTAATACTTTAATGTCCAAAAATCCAGATTTCTTATATTTTGGTCTGTTAAAATTTAGGTTTTTGACCATTTGGTGTCTTATTATCCCAGTTTTGGCCATTTTGGTGTGTTAAAGTCCAGGTTTTAGTGTTTTTAGTTTGTTAACATCCATTGGTGTTTCAGTGCATTGATGTTTTATGTGTATTAATATGTTGGTTTTGACACGCTGTTGAGTTAATAGCCATGTTTCTGCTATTTTAGTTTGTTAGTGTCCAGGTTTGTGGTGTTTTGGGGTCTTAATATCCAGGTTTTGACACTTTGTTGAGTTAATATCCAAGTTTTTGACATCTTAAAGTCCTAAAATCGAGATGTTTTCCTGTTTTGGTGTAAATATTGAGGTTTTTGACACTTTGATGTCTTAATATCCCAGTTTGGGCCATTTTTGTGTGTTAAAGTCCAGATTTTAGTGCATTGAGATCCATGTTTTTTATATTTCATGGGTATTGATATCTTGGTTTTGACACTTTGTTGAGTTAATATCCAGGTTTTTGGCATCTTAATATCTTAAAATCCAGTTTTGTCATGTTTTGGTGCGTTAATATTGACATTTTTGTCATTTTGTTGTCAGGTTTGGGCCATTTTGGTGTGTTAGAGCCAAGACTTTCTGCATTTTAGTGCATTAAGATCCATGTTTTTTATGTTTTATGTGTATTCATGTATTGGTTTTGACATTTTCTTGAGTTAATAGCCATGTTTTTGACATTTTAGTGTCTTAAAATCCAGATTTTTGATATATTGGTTTGAGAATATCCAGCTTTTTCACATTTTAGTTTGTAGATATTCAAGTATTTGATATGTAGTGCTTCAATATCCAGGTTTTGATCTTTTGGTGTGTTGAAATTTAAGTTTTGACACTTTGTTGAGTTATTAATAGCTTTTTTGGACCAAATAACATTCAGGTTTCTGACATTTCAGTTCATTAAGATACAATTTTTTATATCTCTCAGTATGTAAATCATAAGTTTTGGTGTCTTAAAAGTTGGATTTTTGACATTTTTGTGCGTTGAAATTAAGGTTTTTGAGCATCAGTTTGAAGGTTTGGTGTGTTAATATTCAAGGTTTGACACTTAGTTGAGTTAATATTCATGTTTTTAATGTTTTGGTGTCTTAATATTCTAACTTTTGTCATGATATTAGGACTCCATCATAGCTTTTGTGTGTTCTAATGTGCAGAAATACAGACGTTATTTGAAGGTGAGGATTATTTAGCTGCTAATGATCAAATAAAAAGCCTCTTGACTGTAGAGTGAAACGTTGAGCAATAATACGTTACCGTGTGGGGACCTCTGCTGGTCGTTGCTGATAACACCAGTTGGGAAGGAGCACAATGATACAAACAGAACACAGGTGAAACCAATGAGGGCAATCAAAAGAGGAGGGAAAACGGGCAACGGAAGGAAGCAAAACAACTGGAGACGCCAATTTTTTTTTCGAACAAAAGCAAAATTCATGTCAAAAATCAAGATATTAAGACATCAAAGTGCCCGAAACCTGAATATTAAGCCTCCAAACTATCAAAACCCTGCATATCAACACTCCATAGCTTTAAATACTTGGATATTAATGGAACAAAACATACAAACCCTGGATATTAACGCACCAAAGCAATGAAAACCAAGATAATAACACAGCAAAGTGGCAAAAACTTGGATATCCATGCAGTAGAACCTCAAAAGCCTGAACATGAAGAAGGCAATGTGTCAAAAACCTAAAATGAGGACACCTAAAGATCAAAAACCTGGATTTTAATCCTCCAAAGTGTAAAAACTTGATACCTTTATTAGAAGTTTCCTGTGTGGGACGTCTCCAGCTTTAGCCTTCAAATACTTACAGTGGTGTTGACGCCTTTCAGGCCTTTTCTACTACGTCTACAGACTTAGACGTGCTTCCATTCTGTTAAATGCGTTGGTGTAATGACAAGAATCTGCCACAAGGTGTCAGTAAAAGCTCATTTGTAGGCGTATCTTGGTAACCAGCATCCTCAGTGTGGACATCACAGCTTCAGACACGCTGCGACTATAACTCTGGCTTGATTCAATACATGTCCTCGCTTTATTAAATATTCATCATGAATGAGTAGCACACACAGATTGTTCAAGTTCGTCAATGCTGGTCGCAAACTTCCAACTTTATTCTGGCAAAAATGAGAAGTTTTTACTGAGACGAGCAGCTAACCTGAACATTTACCAAGTTTATTTAGGAAAAGTTATATTTTTTATGTTGAAAAAATAAAATGAAAGTCTGTCTATAGTAATACTCAGGAACTGTAAGAAAATACTGAAAATAACTGGAATATAACCATGTTTTTAGCTGATTTAAATATAGTTTCATGGGGACATTATCTACAGTCAACAGGTAAATTAGTACCTTTTCTCTGTTATTTTCCAAGATATTATCTAATATTTAATAAAACAGGGAAAATCTGTAAAATAATGTTTTGTTTTGTTTTGTAGGGGAGTTTTTGTAGACTTTGTTTACGGTTTTGTCCTGTTTTTGTTTTGTTGTTTACAGCCAACGTGTAAATTAAAACGTACATGGACGCTCTCAGTGCAGCGTTTTTTAGAAGAACATTCTGGGAACTTTGCAGAACTTTCTCAGAACGTTCGTTTATGGAGCGAAACACTCCAGCTGGGCCGCTGGGTTCAGCTTCTGAGGTCGCTGGTGTCATGAATAAAATAAAACACTACATCCAGAATATCGAAGCAGAAGTTGAGGTGTTTTATTCAGAACACTGATGATATTTATGGATCCGACTGTCTGCTGCAGGAACAAAAGGCCTCAGTGCCATTGAACTGTCCAGGGACGCCAACCACAGCATCGAGGAGCCTCCAAAGACTCGTCCCTGAATCTGAGCTGAGATTCATCCGTCTCACCTCCAATAAAACCTGCAGACCCACCGGGACGTTTCACAGCTGATCTGAACCTTCAGACGAACAAGCTGCTCTCCGGCTTCCAGGCGTCTTCTGGGATTCAACAGAGCCGACTCAGATCCGCCTCGCTGATGTTTTTCTCCCTGACAGATCAGTTAACCTGCTGATAAACAGACTCTTTAATGATGTTTTTCTGGGTCTCCGGAGAACCTGAGCGAATTATTCGCTCTGCTAAATGTCAAACAAGGCGCTTCCTTAACCTTTATCTCAACCCAGGTTAGATTTAATGAGCTTAGAACTTTAATTTAACCGGCCGCCGAAACCTGAAATTAAAGCTATAACTAATAATGAACATAAACAAACAGTGTACAAACTGTTGGAGCAACAAAACTACAAAGAATTATCACCTCAGTTACTCGCAGCTTCAGTTCTGGCTACAGCAGACAAATGGAGAACAAGTATAAGACACTGTTTGCATAGCAGGAAGAACAGGCCTTGTTCACATTCATAAGGATTTATGTCTTGACGACTATCTTCAGTCTAAGTTCTGAAAAAGATTCTGCTCACAAGACCATCATTTTACATAATATCATATACAAGACAATGCAAGAATGAATACAAATGCTAAAATAAGCACGCTGGGTCCGTCTAAATCAACCATGCATTAGTTGTAAACTTGTAAATTCTAGTGGTGACGAAATGTAAAGTTGTCGGTACGTATAGTCGTCAACAAAAGTTTCCATCCACGGGTGAAGACCATGTTCATCATGTCACTCTTGAGTTTCCAATGACTCCTATAACTGGATGGTCTCATTGAAACACATGAATCTCTGTCAAAAACACAGATCTATAGGTTTATTAAAGGTCTTCTGGAAATATGACGACGTCTGCTAGATCAAAAATAAACACACAGAAATGTTAATATTTGTTAAATTGGTCCGTTTCCTCCTCAGTTCGGTTATTCTGCTTTCCATCTACAACCTTCTGGTTTCTCTTTGACCCCTCTGGACAGAACTGGTTCAGTCCAGCTAAATGTGTCGTCTCCATGACTCAGACTGGTTTCTTCAGGTTCTTGATGGTCTAAGTCAGGACTTTAGGGGGACCAGTCTAAAACCTTCATTCCACCACTTCTTCACCACTTTGATGTGTTTGGGCTCATTGTCTGGTTGGAACATCCAGCTGTGTCCCAGATCAACCTTCTGATGATGGTTTTAGGTTCTGATCCTCCTCCTTCATTGTTCCATTGACTTTGTGTGAAGCTCCAGTTCCACAGAGCATGATGCTGCCACCTCCATGCTGATGGTAGGTCTGGTGTTTTTGGGGTTTAAAAGGAGTCTAAGATCTGCCCAAGACAGTCTGAAACCAGTCCTAAAAAAAGTCAGATACCAGTGCAAAATTGGGACCAAAATCAAACCTAAACTACTCATAAAAGAAGTCCAAGAACCCCATTCAAAACCAGGTCCTAAACCAGCCCAGAACCAAGGCTGAAACCAAGCAAGAACCTGTCCCAAGAAAGTCCAAAGCCAGTCCAAACTACAGTCTGAAATGAGGCCAAAAGCACTTCTAGAAAGCTCCAGAGCATGATGCTGCCACCTCCATGCTGGATGGTAGGTCTGGTGTTGTTGGGGTTGAAGGCCTCACCTTCTCTCCTCAGTCTTTGTTCCATCTGACCTCAGAACTTTCCTCCAGAAGGCCTTTTCTTTGTCCATGTGATCAGTGGAGCTTTAAGGTTCTGCTTCTAGAGGAAGAACTTCCTTCTTCATGGAGCCTCTCAGCTCATGTTGATGTCCAACCCTGTGGACACTGACAGCTGTGTTCCAGCAGCTTCTGGTTCATCCAGACCTGCTTTCTGCTGGTTCCTGGTTGACTCTGGACCAACCTGACCAGGTGTCTCTCAGCAGCAGGTGGTAGTTAGTGTTTTCTTCCTGATGGTGGCAGCAACACAACTGGACCATGAACTTTATACTTGTTAGAAGAATTGTGCTTATAATTGTGCTTATGTAAGAATTATAGTTGTTAGGTAATCACTGAGTGACTGTCAGGACTTTAAAGTCTACATGTCACCAACCATGATTGTAAAGATATGAATCACCATAAAACATTCCAAGCTGTATGTACTCACAGTAAAGAGCTGACCCAGTAAGATTGTGTAAGTGACACTTATCTTATGCTGACTCTTGTACTGAAGTGTGGGGACGCCCTGTGTTACATGATTGTTTTTACCAAATAAAAGAGCCAAGGACAGAAGGACTACCAGAGAGCTGGAATGAAACATGATTTTAGGATCTGAAGCTGCTTTTAAATGGCTCTGAGGGGACTTTCTGACTTGTTCTAGTTGATGATTTGCTTTTTCAGATCGTTGCTGAGCTCCTCAGACTTTAAATTAGGTCAGGAGTCACCAGCTGTAGTCAATTGTAATCACGTACTAGAATGTTTTCTTTAAACATTAGAACTTTTAGCTAATGTTAGCTAATGTGGGGATGTTCCCTACTAGCTGGGATTGCTGTGGTTGTTGTTTCAATATGAGTCTCCTTTTTTAGATGCGCAAAGCTAAGCTAACAGATGAATTAAGTTTAAAAAGATGTATCTTCTTTGAAAATGCTTTTTTTAGTTTTCAAAGCAGCTACCTTCAACTGATGGGAACAATCCATGCAATCTCAAAAAGATGAATATTCTTTGTGTAAAAAGACAGCATGAAATAAAAGCTCAAAGTCAAAATCTGCTTTGTCTTGAAAGCTTCAAGCAGCAGAAACATCACATTTGACTTTTTTTGAACAGGCCTTGGTATTCTGACTATTCTAGAGGCAAGTGAACCGAACTGAACTCTCAAACCTACGTAGACACAAACAGGATAATCAGTTTGCTGAGAAAGATGGATCCGAACCAGCAGCTTGGGTTGGAAAACAAACATGTCGGCGGAGCTCACGAATAAAATGTCACTGTTAATGAATATGGCTGTGCATCGATCAATATGGAGAATCCCAGAGAAAAGGTGAGCCCGGACCGAGGAGGATGAGCAGCATCGATCGCTGGGGAACTCTCACTGGAAATAAATAGTGTCATTAAATGCTCCCTTGTTTCTGATGGGAACAAATACGCTGCTTCCCCTTCATCCAGACCTTCTGAGGCCAATTTATTTCTATTACCAGATAGACTGCAAACAATACCCGCTGATGTATATCCAGCCCAGAGGATAAAAGCTCCTGTGTAGTACTGTGCAGTCACTGAAGGAGAAGGTCGAGCAGTCGGCTTGTTTGTACCGACTGAAAAATGCAGCTCCACCTTGAGATGAAGCATCGCTATCATCAAGCCCCATTAGGCCCAGAGCAGCCCAGAAATATGCACCTAATGTTTTCTCCAAGGACTGACACCGTGCTGCACCTCGCTCAGAGCCCAACAGACAAGTTTACGTCGCGTCTTTTGGAGGCTGCGCGACTGGATCATGCATCAACTGTGCAGCTGCCGTGAAGTGGAGTTTAAGATTTGATGCACGTTTCCCCAAATACGCAATTACACGTCATTTTAAAGCTGCACAAATGGATTTATTTCATAGTGAGATTGAGATTGCTTTGGTTTGGCTGCTAAAAACGCAGGTTTAAGCAACAAACGTGACTCTAAATTCAAGCTAATGCTAATCCATGTCTCCTAGATGTGAAATTCAGCGTCTTTTTACTATTATTTCTGCAGCTTGTTAAAATCAGTTGTGTATTTGCAGTTTTTACCGTTCCCCCAAGTGGCCATAAATACAAAGCAATAATCCTTTAAGATGCTACATTAGCATTTTAAATGTTTTATGTTTGCAAACAAAAGCGTCAACCTGCTAGCATGCTGTGTGTTTTTAAAAATTAATTAGTGTTATGACACAACGAGCTGTACTCGAGTGATAATTAGCAAAGGCAGACTTGCTGTAGTGAACATGATGAATATACTTGCTAAATATAATTTAACGTCGTCATGCTAGCAGTTCGATTACCGCAGCAGTAAAGGTGCTACGCAACGCATTTGGAAATAAATAAATTCATGAATTAAATTACCTTCTATATCAAACTACCTCTGTACTAGATTTATTTATTTATCTGTTTTGGTTTCTGACCAACTAGACCACAAAGCTAGCTGAACTTAGCGCTAATTAGCAAATGCTAGCATAGAATGGTGAACAAATATACCTGCTCAATAGCGTGCTAATGTTAGTGTGCTAGTGTTAGCGCTTAGCTTAGCTTAGTCATATTGCTTTATTCATATTTATTACTTTATTTACTTATTTTATCATCATATAAACCAGACCACAAAGATATCTGTACTTTTTGTTTGGTACTAATCAGCAAATGCTTGCATGTTGAAGTAGGATGATGAATATGAGAAATATTATAACCTACTAGCAGTTAGCTAACACTTACTTATAACTCTAATGTTAGCATTTTGACACTGCAATTAGCAAATGCTAGCATGTTGTAACAGGATAGTCAACATGATATGAGTAGGCAAACAAGACCATGCAACACTGCTACTTTGTGATCAGTGCTAATTACCAAATATTAACGTGTGGAAATAAGACGGTGAACTTGATAAATATTATACCTGCATAAACATCAGAAAGTAAATGTTGCTGTGCTAGTTTTGGCAGTTTGCTAACACTAGCAGTGTTCATAGTAAGCTAACAGCAGCATTATAGCCCACAAAATTATCTTTGTGTTTGATGTTGAGTAGCAAATGGTAGCATGTTGTACATCATTATTATAATACTATAAAACTAGCAGTTACCAACTTTGCCATGCTAGTGTTAGAAGTTAGCTAACAATAGCATTAAAAATGGTACATGTAGCATTTGTAACACTTCATTTTCACAAAGAAATTCCTTACTGAACTGTCAAACTGCTAATAATCTGTATTTATTAGTTTATCTAGTTTTGTTTATGCTGCACTTTTTGTTTAGTGCTAATTAGCTATTCTGTTAGCATTCAGTAATAACACAGTGAACGTTCTACATATTTTACCTGCTTAAACATCAGCATGTTAGCGGTGCGAGTTCTAATTAAGTTACTACTACTGAGCATTAAAAGTTTATATTGATATAATTTAATATTCATTTTTGACCTTGGAAACAGCTGCTGTTTTCAGTTTCAGCATAAAAATTAGATGGAATTTTAATTATAGTGATAAAAATGATGAAAACTGATTAAAACACCAGAGATTAAAAGGTTCAGTATTCATCATGTAATGTTAAAGAAAGTCTAAAAAAGTTTGTCACCTCATTTGTCTAATTCTGAAAATGTGAACTGACTAAGATCTTCAGGTGAACATGAGATATTTGACATTTTTACAAACATTATTAATGCCAGCTTCAGCAGACGATGTCACCTTCAGTCTGTACATTATAATGAAAGCAGAGGATTCTCTCCTGTGTTATAAATTACTTCTCTCCATTTCCAGCATGCAGCCATGCAGTGAAACAGGAGCTTTAACTGCTCAGCTAATCTTCCCTCTCTGCATATCTGGCGGCCATTACGGCTCAGCGAGTCCATTCATCACGTCGGACATTACGGATCAAAGAGTGAGTTCAGCTGACACCACGGTAAGATATGAGAGGGTAGGACATCCAGAAGTGCAGGTCAGCGTCCACGGATTCATCTAAAGATGTTAAAAGTCAGGTAACGGTGGTGATTAGTTTTCATAATTCATGCTTGGACGTTATAATTCCATTATGACACTCAAATTAACAATTTGTCCCTCATTTTATCGGAGTTGTTCGCTTGGATGAATTTTTTGGGCGGACAAATGAAGAGCAACGTGTAGCCTCATAAAATCTGAGGAGGAAACTCTGTAAAGCCAGAAAATTAAATATAATATGGGGACTTTTATATGCCTGAGCTGCCGGTCTGATGTGCAGTACAGTAAGTCTAGATTGGAGATATTAAAGCAGAAAACGCAGCAAAGGTGTGATATAATAAGAACACTACACTGTAAAATTAAATCGTTAAAAAGATCTGGCAGTGAGGCTGCAGAGACACAGAAAAAGCGGTTTACTGTAGGAAACTGTGAAAATAGTCGCAAATATTTTACAGTCACACATCACCAAAGACCAAATTACTATTTTAAAAAGGGAGATTTTTGATGTGGAAAATATGTATTGTCCTAATCTGTACATTTTTTTTTACTATCATCATGTAAATTGTTATTTTTCCTCTGTGATTTTTACTGCACTGTAAAAATTGAACTTTTTTTTAACGGTGTGAGTGTAATTTAAAAAAACACAATTTACTGTTACTTTACAGTTTTTCTCTCTTTTGTTAAATTACAGATATAACTAGAAAAGCCCTCAGAGAGCTCATACCTCCGCTAAGGAGCTTCAGTCCACCCCCAACACAATCTCCCAATTCACATATTTTCTATGGAACGTTACAGATACAAATGTAATTACAGACAGTTCAAATGTCCTACTAACAATGCGGCCTTCACCCCATCTGACCTAATGAACAGGCGCGGCCTCTAGCGCGGCAGCTCCTAACAGCCTCCCAGCTTCTTAGACAACCGGAGATAAGAATGTCGGCCCAACCGTGCGTATGTCGCTCAGGAAGGAAAGAGAACTCCGTCACTGTCGCTGTCTGTCGCGTGGAGACCCAAAATGTCATGTGGTCAGAGGGAGTTACCCCAAAAACAAGAGTGCCCTGTGGTGGCTTTTAGAGTAAAGTCGTCCACCTGGTTACACTTACATTAAAAAAAATTCCCGGATCCAGACGGTGATCCAGATCAGTCCCAAATGCCTTGTCCCATTTCACACATTTCCTGAAAATTTCATCCAAATCCGTCCATGAGTTTTCGAGTTATTTTGCACACAAACAAACAAACAAACAAACCAACGCCAGGCATCACATAATCTCCTATGTGGAGGTAACTAGTGAAATCCTAGAAAAAAGCATTAATTTGCATGTTAACTTTTTAAAAAACTGCCTAAAATTGTAAATTAAAAAAACCTGTATTTTTTTCACAAATGGTAATTTGTTCTTCTAAAGTGTTTAACTGTAAAATTGCACTTTTAAAAATTGTTTTTAAATTAATAAAAATCTAAAAAGTACTGAAAAATGATAAATCATCCTTCAAACTTTTTCTATGTATTTTAAAACATTTTTTTTTACAGATTTTCCCTGCTTTGTTAATTTACAGATAATAAATACACTGTGCCGAAAATAAATAAATAAATCATAAAAAATGGTGAAATATGTAATGTCAAAAACGTTAAAAGCAGTGAAAATACCTTAATATCTGATTTGAATAAAATAAAATTGTTTAATTTTATGGTCACATATTGTAAAAAAACAAATTACTATTTGTAATAGTACAGATTTATTGTAGACATTACGCACGTTAGCCTGTTTTATTTTGTTTTTTACTGTGTACATATGAATTACTACTTTTTTTGTAGTGATTCTACTACACGTTTTATGTAATTCAACAAAATATCTGTAAAATAATGGTTTAAAAGATTTTTTAAACCATTTTTCATTCCTTTATAAACATAATTTGTTTTTCAGTGACTGCATAAATCTATAAAATAATATTTTTTGGTGATTTAAAAGCAGCGAAAAAAAATGGTGTAACTTTACAGCCGAACATTGTGAAATAGGAATTTGTAAAAATACAGATTGTTGATGAGGATGAATGTAAAGTTTTTAGCTGCTTTCTTACTTATTTTACTAGATATTACGTTTAATTTAACAAAACAGGAAAAAACCTGTAAAATAACAGCAAATTGTGCAAATAGTAAAGTTAAAAACTGTTAAAAGCATAGTTTTTTTTACAGTGTAAACAGAGACTAAAGACCAACAAGGTGAGAAAAGAGACAGAAAAAGCTCAATAAGTTCCCCAAGCTTTGACTTTGTCTTCTAACCTGTGAACACATGAGCCTCTATTGTGATGTTTTCTATCACGTGAGTTTTTCAGATTAATTAAACGCACCTGATGTGATGTTGACATAATGAGCGTCATGCATTTGAGCTGCAGGTGAAATAAAGACAGGAGCCAGGAGGTGTAATACATAGATAAATATATGTCAGTAAATACATTCAGACAGAGCCGTTCCTCCACTCGTGTTCACATCATGACCTGCCTCAGACCTCCAGTTCTTTCGCAGCCTTAAAACTCTTGGATTACGTCGACGCCCAAAGACCTCCCGTTGGTCCCGTCTCGGCCAATTTAATCCCGGCCGGTTCAATCCTCCAGGTTTACGTAACGTCAGGTCGGGACGCCGTGGAGCCTCAGCGGCTGCTCATGTCGCATTTCGTACCTGATTCTCAACCAGAACTCCAAACATGTGCCCCCCTACAGCTGCTACACCGTAAAGGGACGTCTTACATGGTCTTATATCAACAATGACGCCTCTCACTGATGCTGTAGCTCCTCCCAGCAGCTTGTAAGTCACTTTATAATTTTGCTTTTAGGATTTTGTGGTCCGTTTTACAGATGCAGGTTTAACTACAGCTGGATTTCCTCACTGATTTCAGCCCAGGAAGCACCGACTGGCTGATTTTAAACCTCAAAATCCAGTTTTTTAGGCTGATGATCCAACTTAAAGAGCCTGTATTCTGCTTTTTTGGGTTCCTCCTCTCTTTTCGCGTGAAGTGAAGCCTCGAACCTGCATTCTTTCTAACAGCCAGCAGGAGGCGACTCGTCTGGCTGCAAAACAAAGTCAGATTGTATAGAAGTCAATGAGAAATTGACCCTACTTCTTACTCAATTTGCTGCCTCAGTAAATATTTTCCTAGAGAGTTTCTGGTCTCAATCCTTAGTTTCAAGTCTCCTTTAATACTGCGTGATGTTCATTTGGGAAATTCTGGTCACATTTATAAGAAAATAGATGATAAAGCAGAGTACATTTGGGGGCGGGGCTACCCTGTGATTGACAGGTGCCCTTTATTTAATTGATTTTGCTGATTTTTATTGCTTTGATTGACCATAATACACTCTTTATCTTCATGCAAACCTTATTTAAACCGCATTGTCTCTTGTAAAAGGGATTTTTATGCTCACTGAGACTTTATTTGTTTAAATAAAGGTTAACCCTCTGAACTCCAAGCAGTTTCTAGGCATCGATTTTTGTTGCGTGATTGTTGGTCATGACCTGCAGTTGCACTGAAAAGCCCAGAAAGTTTTGTTTTGAGACTAGATTTGGTGCAAAAGCTTTATTTTTGGCGTTTTTTTAAAGAGACACGTAGACTAAAACCATAAACCATCACAATTTCTAGCTCATTTTTGACTGCTTTTCCGGACAGGAAGGTTCTTTACGGGTATAAATGGTATAGTGTTGTTGATTTCTTTGTAAAATAAATAGTATAATATGAATGATTTCTTTGTCAAAGTAAAGAAGCCTCAGAGGCTGTTGCTGTTTTCTGAACCAAAAGGGATTTTTAAAATGGTGTCCTGCAGATAGAGCCTATATTGGCAGGATTATACCCATAGTGTACATCCAGCGAGTCAGAATAGTATGGAGATAATAACACTGTTCTGTTCCAGTAAAGTGGTTTCTCCTGTGTCCATGGTATTTTCTCAGTAGTTTGCAACAGACACTGTGTTTAACTTTGTCTAATCATCTGTGCCGTATCTTCCTTTGGAAAACCGCCACCAAATCTACGCTTAGAACTGCGATATTTCATCAATATTTCTTTGTTCCGCATCTCTCGTTTAAAAATTATCCATAGATAAATCGTTGGCAGTAGCCAGATTTTCCAAAAAACAAAAAAATTCTGCACTTTTAGCCGCAACCGTGAAGCCTCTTGCGGTTCGGCTGCGACCGACAGTCACGTGACAAAAATTCTGGGACTTTTTCGGTTGAACTGCAGGCAGTGTTTCCACAAAGCAGACAGGAGACGGGTGCAGAAGCTAATTAAAAATGCATGTAGTGAAATATCTGTGGCGCATAAAGCAGCTGCTATTTCTCAGTATCTGTAACACCTGTGGGGGAAAAGTTGTGCATGTTGATTCCAGGTTTTTTCCAATTTTTGCAAATTAATAATCAAAGAAATTCAACTTTTGTTTGTCCTTATTTGTATTTTAAGGCATTCTAACTGTGTCTTCTTGCACATAAATCTTCTTGTGTTGTTTTGTCGTTTCTTTTTGTATCCGTGTATTTTTTCTCTGTTATTTTTGCATCTTTTTGGGTCATTTCTGAGTGTTATTTTCGCATTTTTTATGTCATTTCTAAGTGCCACACTGCACAGGAGGCATGTTTGAGTTCCCTCTCCTTCCACCCATCGATGTTCTGTTTCCATTGAGGTGCAGGACTTTCTACTGTAGTGAAAAATGAGCCCACAGTGAGAAAAAATGTGATGGAAGCAAATAAAAAAAAAGGCCCAGAAACTACCAGGGTTCAGTGTTAATACTGTTAAACCATCCCTGGGCTACTTGGGGGGGACAGGTCATTGGGTCGACCAGGTGATCAGAATCAGGCTCCTTTAGATTTACATCAATCAGCCCATAAAATCCATTTTCCCATCAGCGCAGTGATTCACGACCTCCTGCGCCTTCCTTTTCTTTTAAAAAAATCTGCAGCGTTCACTCACTGCCGGGATTTATTTCCTCCGTCCGTCCCCACGAGGCTCACGAGCCGCACATTTATGCGGCTAATTTCCAGAGAGGTGAAGGGTGAACGGCTCCCCGGAGCTTCGGCGACTCTCCAAGGACGAGCAGCGACGCCGAGGACGTTGCTCTCAGAGGGGAGCTGACCCGGTGACCGCCGGGCGACTGGACTGTCCATCATGGCGTGACGGATTCATATCGACAGCCCTGTAGATTACGGGCCGGGGATGGAGACGTTTGCTGCCTGCAGAGTTTGGTGCAACAGTGAAAGCCTTAACAGTTTGCTTTGTTCCCAGCTGCACGCAAAAGACCAACGCTTTCAACTACAAAACTTGCAAATCTCTTTCACTGTTGAACCAAACTTGCTCTGAATCTGGAGGTACAACAGTGAAAACCATCTATCGCCATTAAACTCCAACACAGCTGGAAAACAAACAGACACATCACAGAACTCTTCACACTAGTTTCGTCGTCATAAATAGGACGTGGCCCACGCGTGACCCGTTTGAAAGCGCTTTGCGTGGCATTTTATGTTAATCACACTCAACCCAGAGAAGAAATAATCTTTGCCGCTTCCTGTCCCGAGGCAGACCTTCCTTGTTCTCCGTGACGTCTTTCTCCAAAAGCTGCTGCCTTTTCTGCAAAACACATGTAAGCGAGGCTCAGAAACAAGCGTGTCTGGCAGCCGGTCGTCGCCTGGGAGACTCTCCAGGGACGGACTTGACCCGCAAATCGAGGGTCAGATGGGAGGCAGGGCTAACGTGCTAATCTGCTAGCATGTTTACGGCAGGCTGAGCCCTACTGGCTGAGCTATTTTTGAGACATCATCATGAAATCTGTGGGTTTGACGACGCCGTTTGAAGAAAAAAGTTAGAACTGAATCCATACGTGAATCACAGGTTCTGGTTATCAAAGCTAAATGCAGGTGGAAGACTTGAGAAACAACAGCGCCATTCCAGGTGACTAATTTCCTCTTTACCGAGTATCAAAATGTCATGTACCCCTCACATTGCAGGTCATGGATGTCCCTCATGTCCTTGCCCAGGTTTGGCTCATGTTCAGTGCCTATGAAAAGTATTTCCGCCCTTTTAATTGCTTTTCAACATTGGGTCATGGTTAAAAGAGAAAGACACTGTTAAAAAAAAGCTCATAGTTCACCAGAGGACATGCGGAGTCAACTGAAAGAAGACTCTTTGATTTGATGAGACTAAATTGAGCTTTTTGTCCTTCAGACTACACGCTATGTTTGTTGGACACCAAGCTCTGAACATCACAAACAAACCATTCTAACTGTGAAGCATGGTGGTGGAAGCATCATGATGTGAAGCATGGTGGTGGTAGCATCATGATGTTAATCATGGAGGTGGCAGGATCATGATGTGAAGCATGGTGGTGGTAGCATCATGACGTGAAGCATGGAGGTGGCAGGATCATGATGTGAAGCATGGTGGTGGTAGCATCATGACGTGAAGCATGGTGGTGGCAGCATCATGACGTGAAGCATGGAGGTGGCAGGATCATGATGTGAAGCATGGAGGTGGCAGCATCATCGTGAAGCATGGTGGTGGTAGCATCATGATGTGAAGCATGGTGGTGGCAGCATCATGATCTGAAGCATGGTGGTGGCAGCATCATGACGTGAAGCACGGTGGTGGCAGCATCATGATGTGAAGCACGGTGGTGGCAGCCTCATGACGTAAAGCATAGTGGTGGCAGCATCATGACGTAAAGCATGGTGGTGGCAGCATCATGATGTGAAGCATGGTGGTGGCAGCATCATGATCTGAAGCATGGTGGTGGCAGTATCATGACGTGAAGCACGGTGGTGGCAGCATCATGATGTGAAGCACGGTGTTGGCAGCATCATGACGTAAAGCATAGTGGTGGCAGCATCATGACGTAAAGCATGGTGGTGGCAGCATTATGCAAGTGAATAATTATGCAATTGCTTATTTTAGACTTTTAGAATTTCACTTTGTAGAAATCTGTTTTCACTTTGACATTAAAGAGTCTTTTCTTGCACATTCTTGTAAAAGAGTCTAATTAAATTGGCCATGATTTAATGTTGAAAAGCATAAAAAGTGGAAACTTCTAAGGTCTGGATTCTTCAAATAGTCCCTGTCAGCTTCCTGCTGCTTCTTACTGTTTAGCGTCTTTCCTTAATTTCCACTTGTGGCTACAGTTACTGCACTTAGATGTTCAAATACTGCACATAGCACCTGGACATGTTCTACTACTGTCCATCCACAACGTCACAGATCTCACAGTCGGCTTTTCACACTTTATGTTGGTTTTCATGTACAGAGAAACGCGTCCGTCCTCCGGATTGTTGACAATCATCTTCAGACAGAAAATAAAAGCTGCTGTTCTTTCAGAGGAACCAGCAGCCGGGTCCACAAATCCACTTAAACCCCCCCAATCCAACTCAGCACTGCTCCTCCCCCAGCGAGTCTGTGTTCTCCCCCAGGTCTATGGAGGCCGACGTGGATCTCATCTTCCCACGTCCTGGACCCGGACCGGGACCGGGACCAGGACCAGGACCGGGCCCCCCGACCACGAGGCCGGCCCTGGCCCCGCTGTGCCCCGGGTAGACCTCCACGGTGCTGGAGATGGACTGCAGGGATCGGTCCCGGAAGTAGTGGAAGGCCTCCTGGTCCAGGTAGCTCTGCTCCTCGCGGAGGCCCTGCTCGAACAGCTTCCTCTTGTGCCGGAACTCGATCACCGTCTTGGTGTAGGAGTTGAGGGTGGTGACGGAGGCGGCCATGCAGCAGGTGAAGGAGCCCCACGCCATGCTGGGTGGAGACACAGGGGAGGGACACGGGTGGTTTTAGGGTTTGAACACGGTAGAAGTTAATAAGTTGTAATAACATGGGAGCAAGAGTGGCAGAAAAATACGTTTGGAATGGTGGAAGACTGCAATGTTCAAAAACAACAAAAACAAACAAATCTAAAAGCAAATATCTGTTTAAAAAATGCTGATTGAACCCAGAAGAACCCAGACACATTTTTCTTTAAGGGAAAATTCTGCTGGATATAAAACAGACTAGATGGACGACATAGAGAACATTTCTGGTGTTATTTTGGAAACGCGCCCCCTAGTGTCCGAGACCTGTAATGTAACTCTGGGCGTTTAAAGGAAATATAGATTATATGTGTTCTATGAAATTAAATCCACCTGACAGTTTCTTCTTTAGAAACACAGAGTTGCCTTTTTATTTGCATTTTCACGACATAAATCTAAATCACTTCTTTGTTAATAAGATTTAGCAAAAAAAATTTACTCTAATTTGTTTTACAGCACAAAAAATGTGCAAACTGACCCATAAAACAGCCTCATATTAGAAGTATTGCTGTTGCTGTGGATCACTGAGCAACAATAAATACAGTAAACATAAGACATAGAGCGAAAACAAAACACTGAAGGGAACCTGAACGATTTTATCATCCACACCATGTCAGGACTTTATTTTTCTTCATTTATTTTTGTTTCAAATGAATCATAGAAAAATACATTGAGACAAATTTACTGATTTACCTTAATTATTTGGGCAACTCATTGCTATTTTTTCTTATTGTAACAAATACGTCACATGGTATTTCTTAGGCTGAAGGCTGATGTAATAAGATATATGTCACAGCGACTTTTACTAAACTAGATTTATGTCTATTTGTGTAAGAAATGTGATCAGAACTGCTTAAATGTGATCTTGGACGTGTTACTGAAGGATTCTAATTGTTACATGGGTTGAAATTTACCTTTACTGTCACAAAATAAGCTTTTAAAATTAACAAGTTTTCTCCCAGGTGCTCATCAGGCACGCTGCCATTCTGGAAGTGATGTCATGTTCACAGCAATTCACATCCTGTCACATGACCTCATCAGTTAAATTCAAGAATAAATGTCTATTAGGAACTTTGCAGAATATTTAAGGGCGTGTGACACCTTATGGGTTAAATAAAGCTAAACAGTGTAACTTTATGGTCTTGCAGTGTAAAAGAACTCAGATTTTATGTGATTATTTCCATTTTTTAGCCTCTTTTTTTCCAGTTTTCACAGCTAACATGTAAATAAATGCATTTTTATGTGAATTTACTAGATATTGTGTGTAATTCACCATTTTCAGCCTTTAATTTACAGATTTTTGCTTTCAAATAACAGCAAATATCAGTAAAATAATGATTTTATTTGCAAAAGAACCTTTACTATTTACAAAAATACAGATTTCTGACATTTTTTTTGTACATCAATATGCGAATAAACATATTCCTGTGATTTTTCTGGATGTTTTCTGTGAAATAGCACTTAAATAATCTACTATTTTAAATGCTTTGTATTAAAACTGTACAAGAAAGTATAATTTTACAGTCAAACATTGCAAAAGAACAAATTATTATTTGTAAAAATGCAGATTCTTGATGTAGACGTTATCTGTGATTTAGCAAAACAAGTCAAATCTGTTAAAAATCAAAGTGAATTGTTGTTTTACAGTGATAACAGCTTTACATGTTACTAGGGGTTTCAGTGAGACCATGTTTGCTGTTGATCCAGGATTCACCAACGCTGCTTTAGATTCTCCCGCGCTGAAAACATTAGTGGAACTTTGCAGAACTTTCTTAGAACATTTTAAAACAAACAACAACAAAAAAAGCCGAGCTAAGAACCTGCTGCTGTTCTGGAGGTCAGCGTACATCAGAATAATTCTTCAGCTTTGCCGTTGGCTGAAAATGATCCTGACAGGACAGAAAAATCCTCCCCAGCTTGTTTGATTCAACCTTTGGGCTCCACAAGGATCCCGAGACAGTTTAAAGCTACGTTCATGACCACCGTTTGTTAAAATTCCTCGAAACCAGAGTGTCTTTGTCCTGCTGCAAACACCAGGAGGTCCGACCGACCAGATGGAGACGCCTCCTTCGACTCAGAAACCATCTGTGGCGTTCTGCTGAATCCTCCATGTTCTCATTACTGACGAGCTGCTAATTGACTGACTCTGATATTAGCTGTCTAATAGAGAAGTAAACAAGCTGCCAAACGCTGCACGGCAAGAAAATACCAAGCAGAGGTCGTGAAAAGGTAAATAACCTCAGACAGGACTGATGCAATCCATCACCGTTTATCTGGAGGAAACAGGAAGCCAAGCCGTGGTGGGATTTTCATATTAATACGCAGATTAATGTCAGTCACAGCGATCAATCACTGTGTTCAGGATTTAACACACAGATGTTTAAAGGAAAAACATGATAATATGTCATATCAGCTCACTGAAACACCAAATAAATAACCGGGACATAGATTACACAAAGAAAAAAAATAGACTCTGACACTGATTTTTTTTAAAAACTGTGCAGGATTCTGTTCTGATAAGGAGAATATGATGCAGTTTGATGCAGAGAAGGGACTAACCAAGGGTGGATGAACTGGTACCTGTTATATGATGTAAAGAACAGTGATATATAACATACACTTCAAAATAAAAGCCAAAATGGTGCTTTTTGTCCATCAGACTAGACAATATGCTTGGCTGTACATCATCACTAACACCCCGTCCCCACTGCAAAGCATGGAGGTGGCAGCATCATGATGTGAAGCATGGAGGTGGCAGCATCATTGTGGAGCGTGGTGGTGGCAGCATCATGATGTGAAGCATGGCGGTGGAAGCATCATGATGTGAAGCATGGTGGTGGCAGCATCATGATGTGAAGCATGGTGGTGGCAGCATTATCATGACTTGAAGCATGGTGGTGGCAGCATCATTGTGGAGCATGGTGGTGGCAGCATCATGATGTGAAGCATGGCGGTGGAAGCATCATGATGTGAAGCATGGTGGTGGCAGCATCATGATGTGAAGCATGGTGGTGGCAGCATCATGATGTGAAGCACGGTGGTGGCAGCATCATGATATATAACATGGTGGTGGCAGCATCATGACGTGAAGCATGGCGGTGGGAGCATCATGATGTGAAGCATGGTGGTGGCAGCATCATGATGTGAAGCATGGTGGTGGCAGCATCATGATGTGAAGCATGGTGGTGGCAGCATCATGATGTGAAGCATGGTGGTGGCAGCATCATGATATATAACATGGTGGTGGCAGCATCATGACGTGAAGCATGGTGGTGGCAGCATCATGATATATAACATGGTGGTGGCAGCATCATGACTTGAAGCATGGAGGTGGCAGCATCATGATGTGAAGCATGGAGGTGGCAGCATCATTGTGGAGCGTGGTGGTGGAAGCATCATGATGTGAAGCATGGTGGTGGCAGCATCATGATGTGAAGCATGGTGGTGGCAGCATCATGATGTGAAGCATGGTGGTGGCAGCATCATGACTTGAAGCATGGAGGTGGCAGCATCATGATGTGAAGCATGGTGGTGGCAGCATCATTGTGGAGCATGGTGGTGGAAGCATCATGACTATAGATGCTATTCACATAGAGCTGTTTGTCCTTAAGTCCTATTTAGCAAAATCAAACCAGAATCTCCAGAGGAACATTTCTGGTTCTTATTTTATCCATTGAGCATCCTCCAGTTAATCTGTTCAGAATAAAGAACCAACATATATTTCTGTGTCCTGTCAGTGTTGATTCCACCTGACTACACAATGATGCTTAGTCATTGGTAGTTTGTGTTGGGGTGGACTGAAGCTGCTTGGCGGTGGTCTGCGCTCTATGAGGGGTGTTCTAGTTTACTAATCTGTTGATCAGTTTACTTTGATAAAGATGTTTTCTTCACCATTATGAGTTTAAAACATAAAATGAACCCATCCATCCACCCTGAGCTCCTCCCTACATAATTAAAGCAGCCACCAGAGGGCGCTGACACTGGGAGCACATGTGGTTTGGGAGTGTTTGTTTGCTAAAAGGACTGAAGTCGCCTCAAATGCAACAAAATGCTGCTCAGATGACATCTGGGTCGAGTTCTAACGGGATCTTTTCTGACGTTCTGTGTTTGAACTCAGCAGCTGCAGCTCAGATTAAAGCCGGAAAAGTCCTTCTGGATAATTATCGGAGAAACAACGGCCTCCATGAACCTGGACACCGCCCGCCGAGTGCAGCAGCAGCCGGCGTAAACATGAGAGGATAATTGGAGGCCTGATGGTGCTGGTGGTGTTTACAGTGTGGATAGAAAGAGTTCAGCCCCCTTGGAGGTCTTCCCCTTTAACTGCTTTTCAATGGTGAGTCGGTTTCACTTTGATTTTAGGACAAGAATGGACAAAAGACCTTTTTTTTAACCTCATTCTACTTTGTAAAACTGATCAAACTCTGTCAGGTTAAACAGAGATCATTAGTGAACAGAACCTTTCAAGTCCAGACACACATTAGATTGAGGTCTGGACTCTGACTGGGCCTCCAGAACATCCACCTTGTTGTCTTTAAACCATTTCTGTGGATCTTTGACTGTTTGCTCCGACTCATCGTCTGGATGGAAAACAAATCCCAGATCTTATCAGGTCGTCCTCCAGGACTTCTCTAGACTGCTGCATTTATTTACCCTCTACCTTTACAAGCCTTCCAGGACCTGCAGCTGAGAAACATCCTCATATCATGATGCTGCCACCACCATGCCTCATATCATGATGCTGCCACCACCATGTTTCACATCATGATGCTGCCACCACCATGCTTCATATCATGATGCTGCCACCACCGTGTTTCACGTCATGATGCTGCCACCACCATGCCTCACATCATGATGCTGCCACCACCATGCTTCATATCATGATGCTGCCACCACCATGCTTCATGTCATGATGCTGCCACCACCATGCTTCAAGTCATGATGCTGCCATCACCATGCTTCACATCATGATGCTGCCACCACCATGCTTCACGTCATGATGCTGCCACCACCATGCCTCATATCATGATGCTGCCACCACCGTGTTTCACATCATGATGCTGCCACCTCCATGCTTCACATCATGATGCTGCCACCACCATGCTTCACGTCATGATGCTGCCACCACCATGCTTCACGTCATGATGCTGCCGCCACCATGCCTCATATCATGATGCTGCCACCACCATGCTTCACATAATGATGCTGCCACCTCCATGCTTCACATCATGATGCTGCCACCACCATGCTTCACGTCATGATGCTGCCACCACCATGCCTCACGTCATGATGCTGCCACCACCATGCTTCACGTCATGATGCTGCCACCACCATGCTTCACGTCATGATGCTGCCACCACCATGCTTCACGTCATGATGCTGCCACCACCATGTTTCACATCATGATGCTGCCACCACCATGCCTCATATCATGATGCTGCCACCACCATGCTTCACATAATGATGCTGCCACCTCCATGCTTCACATCATGATGCTGCCGCCACCATGCTTCACGTCATGATGCTGCCACCACCATGCCTCACGTCATGATGCTGCCACCACCATGCTTCACGTCATGATGCTGCCACCACCATGCCTCATATCATGATGCTGCCACCACCATGCTTCACATCATGATGCTGCCACCACCATGCTTCACGTCATGATGCTGCCACCACCATGCCTCATATCATGATGCTGCCACCACCATGCTTCACGTCATGATGCTGCCACCACCATGCTTCATGTTATGATGCTGCCACCACCATGCTTCACATCAAGATGCTGCCACCACCATGCTTCAAGTCATGATGCTGCCACCACCATGCTTCACGTCATCATGCTGCCACCACCATGCTTCAAGTCATGATGCTGCCACCACCGTGCTTCACTTCATGATGCTGCCACCACCATGCCTCATATCATGATGCTGCCACCACCATGCTTCACTTCATGATGCTGCCACCACCATGCCTCATATCATGATGCTGCCACCACCATGCTTCACTTCATGATGCTGCCACCACCATGCCTCACATCATGATGCTGCCACCACCATGCTTCACGGTGGAGGTGGTGTGTTTAAACATAGTGTCTCGTCTGGAGGACAAAAAACTCCATCCTGGTCTCCTCAGACCAAAGAACCTTCTTCCAGGTGACTTCAGAGTCTCCACATGTCTTCTGGTGACTCTAGTCCAGATTTAATCTGAGCTTTTTCCAACAGAGTCTTTCTCTTTGTCTCCATGAAGCTTTGATGAAGAACAGACAACAGTTGTTGGTGAACAGGAACTCCTTGAGAGGAGTCATAGGAGTCTTGGTGGCCTCCCTCACTAGTCTCCTTCTTCTAACTCCTTCAGAGGAGTCATAGGAGTCTTGGTGGCCTCCCTCACTAGTCTCCTTCTTCTAACTCCTTCAGAGGAGTCATAGGAGTCTTGGTGTCCTCCCTCACTAGTCTCCTTCTTGTTCGGTCTCTCAGTCTTTGAGGACGTCCTGCTCCAGGCAGATCTACTCATGTTCTATTTTCCTTTTATGTCTTAATGATGGATTTAACTGGACTCTAAGAGATGTTCAGGGACATTTTCTTGTTTCATCTCCTGACTGAAGCTTTTCAACAACCTTCTCTCAGAGTTTCTTGGAGGGTTCTTTAGTCTTCATGGTCTAGTTCTATCCAGGATCCTCCAGGGACTGGACCTTCCAGATCCAGGAGTCTTTATACTACAATCACTGAGACACATTCACTGACCTCAGATGATCTTTATTTAACTAACTATGTGACTTCCAGCACCAACCAGGTGAACCATTTTAAAAGAGTTGAACACTTATGCAATCAATTTTTAAATAACTGACATGACTTTATAGAAATCTGTCTTCACTTTGCCACAAAAGAGTCTATTTTTGCAGATTCTTGTCAAAAAAGCAAATTTAATTTGACCATGACTCAAAGCTGAACAGCAATAAAAGGAGAAAACCTCCACGGGGTGTTTTAGGCACTGCACATGCCTGAAATCTGATTCTCACCAGATAAATATGTACTCCAGTTCATTTCACTACATTCTTCTGTCGTATTCAGTGTTTGTCCTTCAGCAGTTAAGCAGGAACCTTCAGTCTCCAACATTACAGACATTTGTGTGACTTTTATGCTTCAGGGGGCAAAAAGTATTCATGCTGTATCTGCATGAAGTGTAGGTGGAGCATGAATGTAAACCGGTGACGTACTGACCAGAAGGACCAGCCATAGTCCCAGCTGTGAGGCCTCCAGTCTTCAGGACCCAGACTGACGGTGATCTGGAACACCTGAGTGTACATCATGTGGGCCACCATACCCAGCAGACCTGCAACACACAACACAAACACGGTTAAAACACAACAATAACATTAAATACCTGCTTTTATCCACACGGAGTAATCTGAATGTGATGGTGCTGTGTGGCCCTGGACCAACAAAATTAATTCCTTGTTTTTTTACAGTGTAAAGTGACAGAGCAAAATCTGAATTTTAAGCTACAAACCTGTTAGAGGCAGCAAAAGCACATTTAGACCAACTTCACAGCTCACAATAAGCCCAAAACTAAAAGCATCAGGTTGTCCTCCAGGACTTCTCTATACTTTGCTGCATTCATTTATCCTCTACCTTTACAAGACTTCCAGGACCTGCTGCTGAGGAACATCCTCACATCATGATGCTGCCACCTCCATGCTTCACATCATGATGCTGCCACCACCATGCTTCACATCATGATGCTGCCACCACCATGCCTCAAATCATGATGCTGCCACCACCATGCCTCAAATCATGATGCTGCCACCACCATGCTTCATATCATGATACTGCCACCACCATGCTTCACGTCATGATGCTTCCACCACCATGCTTCACATCATGATGCTGCCACCACCATGCTCCACATCATGATGCTGCCACCACCATGCTTATTTAGTAGAAACATTAGTGAGTAAAATCAGAGTAAAAACTATGAATTTACACATTAACCCTAAAAAAACAAACATAAAAATATTATTTTAAAGATATTTGTTGTTATTTGAAAGACAAAATGGAAAAAAATATGTGTATTAAGATTTTATATTAAGATTTTTTTAATTAAGAGATGGTAAATACATTAAGTAAATACTTAGATTTTTCCTGTTTTTTCAATTATAGATACTAATTTCTAATAACTAATAACATGAATTTGTGTGTTTACTGTGACAAAAACAACAAAAACCCTAAATAATATCATTACATCAAAAATCTGTATTTTTTAAAATGGGAATTTGTTATTTTACAGTGTTTGTTTGTAAAATTACACTAATTAATAGCATTTAAATTGGCTAAAAATAAAATTTTTTAGATATTTGATGTAATTTTCACTAGTTTTACACCTTAATAGACGTCAAGAAGAGACACTAGAAATTAATAATTATGTCACATTTACTTTATTTTTCTTTTTATAATCTATTTTGTCCTGATATTTTACTCATAGTGGTGCTAATAGCAGCCAGATTGGACATTTTCTGCCCAGTTTGAGGGTTAAACTGGTGTTAAGTGGGAGGACAGGAGTTAAACCGTCTTTAAATACAATAAAAATGAAAATACATTCATTAAGTCGATCCTTTGATACGCAAACATCATCCAGTCGCTCAGCACAACTTTGATATGATGCATCTTTATCCACTCTGCAGAGGGCAGATCTGAGACGGAGCTTGTTGTTTCTCGTTCCAACAGAAGCCTCAGAGTTGCATCACTGTTTGTTTGGGCTCTTCATATTATGGGATGGCATGTTCTGTTCTCTCTCTCCTTGTTTCATACATGGACGGAGGATCTCACTGATCCCCAAAGGGAAACTGTTGCAGCAGAAATGTACATATCACAGAGACATACACTAAAAAAAATAAATAACGATAAAAGGATTCAGAGTCAAAAAAGAGAGAACTTTCTTTATTATTATTATTATTGTTTATTTTTAAGGCAGAAGGCAGATACAGTTGCATGATGTGAGCTCTTCCACACTGCTCCTGACTCTGTACCGAAAAACAACATAACACAAAACACACACTGTAAAAAATGAATGAAAAAATAATGTTGTTTAACGTTTTTGGATAATTATATTTATTTATTGATATTTGACAGATTTTTCTTGTTGTGTGAAAACAGGAAAAAAATGTTTATTTACCACATAAATTAAAAATTAAAATAAAAAAATAAGAAAAATATATAAAAAAAATAAAAATAAATAAATAGATAAAAATAAAAAGAATTCAACAGTTAATTATATGAACAAAAAATCCTTATTTCGACTGAAAATTAGATGTAGTTTGACATTTGATTGTAAAAATTTCATCATTTTACTGTAATTAAAATTTCTGTAATTATGCATATAAAAAGAAACCTGTTGTCTGGGCTTAAACTATAAAATTTTTATTCATTATTTTGAAGTTATAGCAGCATAATTGAATTTCAAATTTGCTAATACTATACAGTATAATAACAAAAATATCTAGAATATGTTTTACAGATATTTGCTCTTATTTTAGTATTACAGTGTTACAGTAAAGGTATTTTTTCCAGCATCCTTACTGTCAGGTTTTCTTTTTCTTCCTTTTTTTAATAGTTTTTTTTTTACAGTGAAAAATGTATTTAATTATTTTGCCGATATTTGCGGTTATTTAACAGAAAAAAAGACTGTTATGGTTCCGAAATGCTTATTTAAAAAGGTTTTAATCACTATTTTAAAGTCATTAATCAACATATTTACAATTAAAATGTGTATAAACCTGATAAAGTCATACAGTCTGATAGTAACTGGATATTTAAGGTTCATTAGGGTTTCTGCAATTTAAATTACCAACACTATCTACAATTTAAGACGTTTATTAGCACATGATAGTTAAACATTTGTGTGTGTTTCATTGCTGGAAACAAATAAAAACTAAAAACTTTTTGGGGAGGTTTGGAGGTTTTCTGTTACTTCAGCTTTGCCAGAAAGCAAAGTAGCAATTTAGCGCTATCGGCGGAGCTAGCGCTAAACCGCTAGTGCTAAATCGCTAGCGTTCGGCTGCTTTTTGGGACGTTTTTGGGGAGGTTTGGAGGTTTTCTGTTACTTTAGCTTTGCCAGAAAGGAAAGTAGCAATTTAGCGCTAGTGTCGGAGCTACCGCTAAACCGCTAGCGCTGCCATTTTTCAGAAGTCAGACGGGTCACGGAGCCAAAACGAACAGGAAATAGAGAAATAAGTTTTCCACAGGTGTATTTTAATTTAATTTCCATTTACAAACACATCTAATTAAACTGGATAACAGATAATAGATAATGAATTAGGGCCCGTTTTCTGTTTTTCATTTTGTATTATCACTGAAAAAAAAAGGGAAACGGTTTATTTTTCGTTTTTATTTTGAAATCTCAAAATAAGAAAATGTATTAGCAAAAGAGAAAGGTCCGAGGCACTCCAGATAAGTTACTTAAAAGTCCTTTAATAAATCATGGACCGCAGTTGACGCGTTTCGGCCACCTCAGGGCCTTCATCAGAACATAATGACAAAAATTACAGGGCACAGGTGTGCCTAATGAAGAGTAGATCAGGTCACATGACCACACCACAATGATAGCAGGGCATCACTATATGGTGACGGCATAGCAGCAGAGAAAAACAACAAAAGAAACTTAAAAAATTCTTTTGGGACCAGAAGAATGCAGTAATGATAGAAAATACCCATGTCACCACAACGTCTTAAAAATGGAAACAGTTGTGCACAGCATACGGCAAATCTAAAATACACATCAATCCTAAATGATCAGGAAGCAACAGAGGTCAGAATTCACACATAGTATATCAATAAGAGACAGTGTGAGAACAAGGTGGTCAACAAAGTCATAAGAACACTGAAAAATCAACCTCCTCATTGAGGCCTGGGAAGATGGTGGCTTTCAGAGTCTCAATCCAGAAAGTTTCTCTTTGTGTCAGAGTTTTTAGTCTGTCTCCACCTCTGTTGGTTTTAGGGATCACTTCAATTGCCATCACAGTGAGTTGGTTGGGGTTGCAGCAAACAGAGTTTTTGAAGTGTTTGGCAATTGGGTAATTCAGATTTGCTGTCCTTATTGCATATTTGTGCTCTGAAAATCTGTCTTTCAGTCTCCTTTTAGTAAGTCCTATATAGAAGCAGCCACATTTGCAGTCCAAACGGTATACGACATGTGTAGAATTGCAATTTGCAAAATGTTTACAATGAAAAGTTTTGAGTCCAGATGAATCCGTAAAGGTAGTGGATTTGTTGATATGTGAGCAATGGTTGCAAGATCCACACTGGTAAGTGCCCATAGGTCTATCAAGAAATGTCTGTAATTTAATAGCAGGAAGATAAAATGTATGGCCGCGACGTGCACGGACCCTTTAGCTCCAATGTCTGTCAAGAAAATGAATTTGGGACATTCTAGGGCTGGTTTTGGAGCTGAATTCCAGTTTTTTACAGACGTTTTAGGACCTTCAGACTCTCCACAGCTGTTTTCAAGCAGCATCACACATAAAAACTCCCCTTTAACTCAGTAAACATATAAAAATCTATCACCCGCCATAAACCGAGAGCACCTCAACGACTGTGACCTTCCCTCAGCTCAGGACAAACTTTCTGAGCACCACCACAGCTCCTCCTCGCTCAGCACCAGATGATCTGACGCCGTAATTACAAACAGACAAAACAGCCGTAAATCACTTCACGTGTGAGCCAAAGCAGCACGCGTGTAATTATCATAATTAGTCATTACGCAGCGTCAATTGATCTAATGTGGCGCTCCGATCAATTAGAGACGGAGACGTAATCACTCATAAATTCACGATAAATCAGAGGCAGGGAGGGAGTCGATGCAGCAGCGACGGATCAGGAAGTACAAGAGACAGGAAGACCTCGACGCCACGGCAACACAGACCTCCAGCTGATGGAAGATCCAATCTGACATTAACGCTGTAAAAAAATCAAAGTTTTTTAGCTGTAATTTTTTTAACTGTTCACTTTTATTTTACTGATTTTCCTGTTTTGTTAAATTACAGATGACATCGAGTAAAATAATAGAAACACGTCTTAATATGAAGTCGTGAACGAGAGCTTCCATCCACTCGTAAAGTCCGTGTTTATCATGACAGTCTGAGTTTCCAGCGACTCCTGTAACTCTGAATCTTCTATGATGGAACCAACATGAATCTTCGTCACCCTGCATCTTGGTTCGTTCACAGATTTATTAAAGGTCTTCTGGAAACACACAAACAGCAACTTGACTTTGTTTTAATCAAATTATCTTTGTGCCGCGGCCTCCTACCTTCTCGTGGTTGATTACAGTCGACTACAGCTGCTGACTCCTCTGATCCAGTTTAACTAGAACCACTGATCCACTCATTAGACTCAAACAAATCATTGACTAGAACCAGTCAGAAAGTCACTTGGAGCCGTTTCAAAGCAGCTTCAGGTCCTAGAATCACCTGTTTGTAGTATAAAGTTCATGGTCCAGGTGTGTTGCTGCCACCATCAGGAAGGAAACACAAACTACCACCTGCTGCTGAGAGACACCTGGTCAGGATGGTCCAGAGTCAACCAGGAACCAGCAGAAAGCAGGTCTGGTTAGTTTAGCCCAGTTTGGTTCCATGTTTAGTCCAGTTTGGTTTAGTCCAGTTTGGTTCATGTTTAGTCCAGTTTGGTTTAGTCCAGTTTGGTCCACATTTACTCTAGTTTGGTCCATGTTTAGTCCAGTTTGGTTTAGTCCAGTTTGGTCCACATTTACTCTAGTTTGGTCCATGTTTAGTCCAGTTTGGTTTTGTCCAGTTTGGTACATGTTTAGTCCAGTTTGGTCCATGTTTAGTCCAGTTTTGTCCATGTTTAGTCCAGTTTGGTTTAGTCCAGTTTGGTTCCATGTTTAGTCCAGTTTGGTTTAGTCCAGTTTGGTTCCATGTTTAGTCCAGTTTGGTTTAGTCCAGTTTGGTTCATGTTTAGTCCAGTTTGGTCCACATTTACTCTAGTTTGGTCCATGTTTAGTCCAGTTTGGTTTAGTCCAGTTTGGTCCATGTTGAGTCCATTTTTGTCCGTGTTTATTCCAGTTTGGTCCACATTTACTCTAGTTTGGTCCATGTTTAGTCCAGTTTGGTTTTGTCCAGTTTGGTCCATGTTTAGTCCAGTTTGGTTTTGTCCAGTTTGGTCCATGTTTAGTCCAGTTTGGTTTTTTCCAGTTTGGTACATGTTTAGTCCAGTTTGGTCCATGTTTAGTCCAGTTTTGTCCATGTTTAGTCCAGTTTGGTTTAGTCCAGTTTGGTTCATGTTTAGTCCAGTTTGGTTTTGTCCAGTTTGGTCCATGTTTAGTCCAGTTTGGTTTTGTCCAGTTTGGTCCATGTTTAGTCCAGTTTAGTTTAGTCCAGTTTGGTCGATGTTTAGTCCAGTTTGATTTTGTCCAGTTTGGTCCATGTTTAGTCCAGTTTGGTTTAGTCCAGTTTGGTCCACAGTTAGTCTAGCTTGGTCCATGTTTAGTCCAGTTTGGTTTAGTCCAGTTTGGTCCATGTTTAGTCCAGTTTGGTCCACATTTAGTCCAGTTTGGTCCAATAGTTCCTTGACACCTGGTCAGGATGGTCCAGAGTCAACCAGGAACCGGCAGAAAGCAGGTCTGGATGAACCAGAAGCTGCTGGAACACAGCTGTCAGTGTCCACAGGGTTGGACATCAACATGAGCTGAGAGGCTCCATGAAGAAGGAAGTTCTTCCTCTAGAAGCAGAACCTTAAAGCTCCACTGATCACATGGACAAAGAAAAGGCCTTCTGGAGGAAAGTTCTGAGGTCAGATGGAACAAAGACTGAGGAGAGAAGGTGAGGCCTTCAACCCCAACAACACCAGACCTACCATCCAGCATGGAGGTGGCAGCATCATGCTCTGGGGCTTTCTAGAAGTCCTTTTGGCCTCATTTCAGACTGTAGTTTGGACTGGCTTTGGACTTTCTTGGGACGGGTTCTTGTTTGGTTTCAGTCTTGGTTCTGGGTTGGTTTAGGACCTGGTTTTGAATGTGATCTAAATTTGGTTCAGGATTTATTTTACAGTGGATTTGGCCCTGGCTTTGGATTGGTTTCAGATTGTCTTTGGGGGGGTTCTTGAACTTTTTTTAGGAGTTGTTTAGGTTTGGTTTTGGTCCCAATTTTGCACTGGTATCTGACTTTTTTAGGACTGGTTTCAGACTGTCTTGGGCAGGTCTTAGACTCCTTTTAAACCCCAACAACACCAGACCTACCATCAGCATGGAGGTGGCAGCATCATGCTCTGTGGAACTGGAGCTTCACACAAAGTCAATGGAACAATGAAGGAGGAGGATCAGAACCTAAAACCATCAGCAGAAGGTTGATCTGGGACACAGCTGGATGTTCCAACCAGACAATGAACCCAAACACATCAAAGTGGTGAAGAAATGGCTCAACCAGGCTGGAATGAAGGTTTTAGACTGGTACCCCCAAAGAAAGTCCTGACTTAGACCATCAAGAACCTGAAGAAACCAGTCTGAGTCAGGAAGACGACACATTTAGTTGGACTGAACCAATCCTGTCCAGAGGGGTCAAAGACAAACCAGAAGATGGAAACCGGACCAGTTCAACTAGATATCAACATTTCTGGTCATGGTACTGGTCTTTCTAAGTGTATATCTGGAGATTAAATCCATATTCACCCTCCTTTTTGCTCTGGTTTGGTCTCCACCGACTCCTGAGATAAGATAAGTGACTCTTCAGCTGCCAGATGTTTCACGTTCTTCACTGCCTGGCTTTAAGTGTTCAAACAGATGTTGCACAGCTGCAGCTTTAAGTGATGCTCATGAGTCGACGTACGTTAAACCCTAAACAAAGATCCGGGAGATGATCTGCTGCTCTCCTCGTAAAGTCTTTACGTCTA
This sequence comes from Dascyllus trimaculatus, assembly GCA_024666655.1. Lineage (NCBI taxonomy): Eukaryota > Metazoa > Chordata > Actinopteri > Pomacentridae > Dascyllus > Dascyllus trimaculatus. The sequence goes on from JAMOIN010001299.1 coordinate 105,867, forward strand.
TAAAGATCCTGTACTGAGCATCACGTTCACTTCTCGGCTGAACTGCAGGCAGTGTTTCCTCAAAGCGGAGAGAAAACAAATATAAAAACAAATAAAAGTGTTATTATGATTATTAAGGAGTTCTTTTTACTTCTTTTCGTGTGTTTGGTGTCATTTTTATCTGGTAATTCTGCATCTTTTGCGCCATTTTTGCATTTTTTATGTCTTTTTCTGTCATCTTTGCATCGTTTTGTATCCTTTACCGTCATTTTTGCGCGTTATTTTTGCATTTCTATGTAATTTTTTCATCTTTGCAACAGTACGACAGTGTTGCACACATATTTTCTGGGTGCTCTCTCCTTCTTTGTGGGTTGTTCCGTTTCCATAGAGGTGCAGGACTTTATACTGTAGCCAAAAATTATCCCACAGTGAAGAAAAACGCGACAGAGGAGAGTTAAATTGATGCACAAGGAGGTCCTATTCCAGTCTTGACGCTGACGAAACTACAACCACAGTTTCAGAGTCTGTAAACTGCAAACTTTAAAGAGATCCAGTGCCGCTGCTGCAGACGTCCTTTAGAGAGTCTGAGAGCAACGGACGCCGAGCCAACTCCTTGTGTAAGAGGTTTAACAGGAAAAATCCTTGGCAGCGACACAGCGAAGAGTTCCAGGGGATAACCTCTAACCTCGAGCAGCCTCGCAAATCTGCAGCTCTGCTCGTAAATCTCACCGCATCTCAGAGTGTGTTACAGGAGGGTCAGCCTGCCGAAGGCCCGACAAATCTGAAAAATCAACCCACCCGACCTCCTTACAAGCAGACGATTCTTTACGACCTTCATTCTTTGAATGTTTTCAGAGTTACAAGCCCTTCAGCGGGTCCACATTTATCACTTTTAATGGAGCTTTTCCATCTTTTCTGAGCCTCATAACTTCGTCAGTACAGCAGATAGACACATGACATTTTCAGGGCTGAAAACCACATATGAGCTCTGCAAATAATAAAGAAAACATGTCTAAACCCAGCTCAAAACCAAGTCCAAAATCAGCCCAAAACAAGTCCAAAACAAGGTTCGTAATCTGTCTGAAACCAAGTCCCAAACCAGTCAGAAACAAGACTGAAACATGTCCAAAACTAGTCAACAATTCACCCAAACCCAGTTTCAAAAATCCAGATTGAAACCATTTAAAGCAAGTCCAAAATGGGCCCAAAACAAGTCCAAAATCAGAACCATCATCACTCTAAAACTAGTTCAAAACCAGTCCAAAATCCGTCTAAACCAGGTCTGAAATTAGTCTAAAACCAAGTCCAACCCCTAGCAAAAATCTAAATTGAAACCATCTAAACCCAGTTCAAAACCAGGTCTGATACCATCTAAAACTCAGTCCAAACATAGTTCATGACCAAGTCTAAATCAAGTCCAAAATCAGCCCGAAACAAGTCCAATACCAGGTCCGTAATCTGTCTGAAACCAGTCCAAAACCAGTCTAAAACCAAACCCCAAACCAGTCTAAAATAAAGCCTGCAACCCGTCCAAAACTAGTCAACAATTAACCCAAACCCAGTTTCAAAAATCCAGATTGAAACCATTCACTAGTCAGTCCATAACCAAGTCAACTAAGTCCAAAATGGGTCAAATACAAGTCCAAAACCAGAACTATCATAAGTCCAAAACCAAGTCTAAAGCCAGCTGAAACCAGTCAAAAATCTACCTAAACCAGACATGAGTCTAAAACCAAGTCCAAACCCTGGTAAAAATCTAAATTGAAACCATCTAAACCCAGTTTAAAACCAGGTCTGATACCATCTAAAACTCAGTCCAAACATAGTTCATGACCAAGTCTAAACCAAGTCTGAAATCAGTCCAAAACAGATCCAAAACTAAGTCCGTAATCTGTCTGAAAACAGTCCAAAACCAGTCCAAAACCAAGCCCCAAACCAGTCTAAAATCAAGACTGAAACCCGTCCAAAACTAGTCAACAATTAACCCAAACCCAGTTTCAAAAATCCAGATTGAAACCATTCACTAGTCAGTCCATAACCAAGTCAACTAAGTCCAAAATGGGTCAAATACAAGTCCAAAACCAGAACTATCATAAGTCCAAAACCAAGTCTAAAGCCAGCTGAAACCAGTCAAAAATCTACCTAAACCAGACATGAGTCTAAAACCAAGTCCAAACCCTGGTAAAAATCTAAATTGAAACCATCTAAACCCAGTTCAAAACCAGGTCTGATACCATCTAAAACTCAGTCCAAAGCTAGTCCGTGACTAAGTCTAAAACAAGTCTAAAGTCAAGTCCATGATCTGCCTGAAACCAGACCAAACCCAGTCTAAAATCAAGACCGAAACCAGTCCAAAACTAGTCAACAATTCAATCAGACCCAGTTTCAAGAATCCAGATTGAAACCATTCAAAAGCCTGTCCATCAAGTTCAAAATGGGCCCAAGACAAGTCCAAAATCAGAACCATCATCAGTCTAAAACCAGTACAAAACCAAGTCTAAAACCAGCAGAAACCAGTCAAAAATCTATCCGAAAACAAGTCCAAAACCAGGTTTATAATCTGTCTAAAACCAGTACAAAACCAAGTCCAAAACCAGGTCCATAATCTGTCTAAAACCAGCCCAGAAATTAGTCTAAAATCGAAATTGGAACCAGTACAAAATCTGTCAAAACCCAGTTCAAAAACAGGTCTGATACCATCTAGAACTCAGTCCAAACCCAGTCCATGACCAAGTCCAAACCAAGTCCCAATCAGACCAAAACAAATCCAAAAATCAGGTCCATCATCAGTCTAAAACCAGTCCTAAACCAAGCCACAAACTCAGTTCAAAATCAAGGTTGAAAGCAGTCAAAGTAAGTCGAAAGCTCATCTAAACTCAGTCCAGAACCAGGTCCAAACTCAATGTACAACAGAGTGAAACCAAGTGTTTAACCAGACAAAAGTAAGTCCAAAACCAAGGCTAGACCAAGTTCAAAGTAGCCCAAAACAAGTCCAAAACCAGGTCAATAATTTAGTCTAAGTCCAGTCCAAAATCAAACCCAAACCCTGTCTAAAATCTATCAAAGAATTCCATCTAAGTCCTGTCCAAAACCAAGTCCAAAGCCAATATAAAGTATAAAATCTGTCAAAAAGTCTAAAGTCTAAAAGCCAAGAGTGGAACTAGACCAGAACTTAAAATCATCCTTCACAGCGAAACATCCTGACGACTGAAACCTACATACTGCAGTAATCTAAGGCTCCAGTTGTAAATTACATTTCTGCTGTAGGTTCATTTAACCTACATCTAAGAAAGGAAGAAGAAGGAAGTGATCATCCATCTCCATCTTACCGGACAGGACGGTGAAGACGGCGGCGAAGGCGTTGAGTTTGAGTCCATCGATGACGTTGCTGGAGTGGAAAAGCTCCAGACACATGAGGCTGAATCCGACCACCAGCAGCAGGATGTAGAGCACCTCGGACACCACCGACAACCACAACACACCTGGAGAAAACACAAAACCACACAGTTATACAAAAAGTGTCTGAGGATTTTTACTTTCTCTAAAACCATAAACAGAATAAAGAGTTCCTTTAAAACGTTGCATTAGCCGCTCACCCCAGAAGAAACACTAATTAAACTGGGAAACAGACTGAAATACAACAGAAACACCATGAAGCATGGTGGTGGTAGCATCATTGTGAAGCATGGTGGTGGCAGCATCATGATGTAAAGCATGGTGGTGGTAGCATTATGACGTGAAGCATGGTGGTCGCAGCATCATTGTGAAGCATGGCGGTGTCAGCATCATTATGAAGCATGGTGGTGGTAGCATCATGACGTGAAGCATGGCGGTGGCAGCATCATGACGTGAAGCATGGCGGTGGCAGCATCATGATATGAAGCACGGTGGTGGCAGCATCAGGATGTTAAGCATGGTGGTGGCAGCATCATGACGTTAAGCATGGTGGTGGCAGCATCATGATGTTAAGCATGGTGGTGGCAGCATCATGATGTTAAGCATGGTGGTGGCAGCATTATGACGTGAAGCATAGTGGTGGCAGCATCATTGTAAAGCATGGTGGTGGCAGCATCATGATGTGAAGCACGGTGGTGGCAGCATTATGATGTGAAGCATGGTGGTGGCAGCATCATCATGTTAAGCATGGTGGTGGCAGCATTATGATGTGAAGCATGGTGGTGGCAGCATCATGATGTGAAGCATGGTGGTGGCAGCATCATTGTGAAGCACGGTGGTGGCAGCATCATGATATGAAGCATGGTGGTGGCAGCATCATGATATGAAGCATGGTGGTGGCAGCATCATGATGTGAAGCATGGTGGTGGCAGCATCATGACGTGAAGCATGGCGGTGGCAGCATCATGACGTGAAGCATGGCGGTGGCAGCATCATGACGTGAAGCATGGTGGTGGCAGCAACATGACGTGAAGCATGGTGGTGGCAGCATCATGACGTGAAGCATGGTGGTGGCAGCATCATGACGTGAAGCATGGTGGTGGCAGCAACTTGACGTGAAGCATGGTGGTGGCAGCATCATGACGTGAAGCATGGCGGTGGCAGCATCATGACGTGAAGCATGGCGGTGGCAGCATCATGATGTGAAGCATGGTGGTGGCAGCATCATGACGTGAAGCATGGTGGTGGCAGCATCATGATGTGAAGCATGGTGGTGGCAGCATCATGATATAAAGCATGGTGGTGGCAGCATCATGATGTGAAGCATGGTGGTGGCAGCATCATGATGTGAAGCACGGCGGTGGCAGTAGGTTCAACTTGTGTAATCCCATTTTGTTTTTTTACAGTATAATAAATGTGGGAAACCAGTTTCTATTAACTGAAGCCTCCATTAAATGTCAGCAGTGACTTCATGTCCTTCCTGTCCTCCTCCTTCACTTTACGTCTCATGTCTTCGGTAAACATCGTGTTTTCTGCTGCACAGACGGAATAACTGCAGTTTAAATGAACGACACTCCAGAGCTTTGTGTTTCAGCATCAAACAGGCGTCAGCTGAGCGTCTCCAGTCGGAGTCGGAGCCGAGCAGGTGTTGTCATTCAGACGACACGCCGAGTCTGGGATCGATGCCAGAGGAGGAAATCAAAGCGCTGCTGCAGAGGCTGGTGGGATGTCGCTGCTCTGTTCTCTGAGCGTCGGAAAACCTCAGGAAGGTCACGAGTTCAGACGTGTGAAGCCTGATCTGATGAGGCAGGTGAACGGAGGGACGTCTGATTAACCTACATTAATTTATTGTACAGGAACTGAAGAAAGATGAAATAACATGTCCAACGTTTTCCCACTCAGGGGTTGAGTCTCCATCTGTTTATCTACTGAAGTGAGCTCTAACAGTGATCGTAGCTTTAACCTCTAAGCTTAAAATCCTGCATAAAATCCTTCAGCAGGTTTCATGAAGGTTAGTTACAGACTGAGGTTTTACTCTTTTTAATTTGGCTTATTTAATACTATATTTACTTTATCTGCAGGGGAGAAAATACATTATAAGTTGTGGAATATTGGAACGTTTAAAACTGTTTTTTAAAAATGTAAAAATATTACTTTTACTAGATTTAAAGAATAAAACTGTGGTTTTAGTCGTATTTTCCAAAAAAAAACCTCATGATTATTTGTAAAAAAAAAAAAAACATTAAGATTTTTGATGTGGACTTTTTTTTTAAATTAATATATAAATTAATTTTTTTCAGCGATTTTACCAGATATTATCTGTCATCTAACAAAACTGAGGAAATTGTAAAAACACTTTTTTACAGTTTCAAAAATATTTAATATACAGAATCTTACCTTCAAATATCAACACAGTTTATTTCAATACATTATATTTTTGCTGATTTCACACAACATGAAAGAACATTTATAAAAATATACATTTATTTTCTATTCATAGACACTGTTTACAGTTTGGGCCTGTTTTTTTAGTCTTATCATGTAAATTAATTTTTTCTATGATTTTACAGGATATTATCTGTAATTTAATAAAAAATTTGCAAAATAGCAGAAAATTTTCTGTAAAATTTTACTTTAACAGATTTAAATACTGTGATTTTATGGTCACATGTTGCAAAAAAACTAATAATTATTTGTAAAAAAAAAAAAAAAGATTTTTGATGTGGACTTTTTTTTACAATTAATATATAAATTAATATTTTTCTGTGATTTTACTCGATATTATCTGTCATTTAACAAAACAGGGAAAATCTTTAAAACACTTAAAATATTCTTTAAAAATATTTCTGATTTTAAAATCCTTAATTTACAGAATCTTTCCTTCAAATATCGATAAATTTTATTAAAATAAATTTAAATAAAAACTAAATAAACATTTTGCTGACTTATATACAGTAAAAGTTGTATCAGTCCACAGTCACATATTGTAAAAGAACATTTCTAAAAATAAAGATTTATTTTATAGTTTTTGATGTTATTTACAGTTTTGGCCTCTTTTTTTTTTACAGTTATGAAAATTAATGCATTTTCTGTGATTTTACAAGATATTATCTGTACTTTAATAGAAATGGAAAATCTGCAAAATGACAGAAAATTTTCTGTTAAATTTCACTTTAAAAGATGTAAATACAGTAGAACAGTGAGATTTTATGGTCACACTTTGCAAAAAAAAAACAACTAATAATTATTCCTAAAAAAAATGATGTGGGCATTTTTGATTTTTACAATTAATATTTAAATAAAGGTTTTTTTCTGTTATTTTACTTAATATTATCAGTAATTTAACAAAACAGGGAAAATCTTTAAAACACCTAAAATATTCTGTAAAAATATTTTTAATTTTTAAATCCTTAAAATATATAATCTTTCCTTCAAATATTGACAAATTTTATTAAAATAAATCATATTTTGTTGCTGATTTACATACAATAAAAATAATGTTATTTTACAGTCACATTTTATAAAAGAACATTTATAAAAACATAAATTTATTTTCTATTAATGGATGTTATTTACAGTTTGGCCTTTTATGATGTAAATTAATACTTTTTAATTGGAGAAATCTATAAAATAACAGTAAATTGTTGATAAATTTACAGTTAAACCCTGTTAAAATGCTGATTGTTAATAGTGTAGATGACAGGTATCAGAAACACATGGAGCCATTTTAAAAACCACTTCTGTTTAAAATAAAGTCGTTTCTTGCTGCTGAAGCTGACAGACGATGTTTCACCGCCTGTTTTGTTCTTTCGGTTAAATAAATGATTTTCTGTCGTGTCCAGAGAAACATGTTGAAGCCAGATCTGCTGTTTTCGTCCTCTCAGGTCCATTTATTCCGTCCTCTGGTGTCACATAAACCCTCAAACCGCTGATGGATCTCAGATCAGGGACGGATATTTGCTCCCCATCGGCCACAGGAGGAGGAGGAGGCGTGTTTGATTTCTCCACCTGCTCATCGATCGCTGCTCTGCTGCTGGTAAAAACACGTCTTAAAGGCAGAGCCGAGACTCTTCTGCACATGTTTGACTCCTCTCAGAATTAAACAGGATTAAACAGATGAGGTGAAGCTGCAGGCCGACTTTTCAATTTGGTGGGTTGTTGGAGGGAAGCTACGGGATCCCAGAGCTGCCAAAACTCATCTCCAGTCGACGCAGGATCGACTTCTGCATGCAAAGTGTTGCTGCATGAAACACGGATGTGGCGACGGCAGAGTGGAGCTCAAGGAAAACATGGAAACACGACAGCAGAGAAGCGACTCTCACATTCCTGAAACTTCATTAACGTCCAAGTTTCTGCGTCCTGATGGAGGTTTTTCTGCCTCCAGCTCCAAACTGTCATTTATCATGTTGTTTCTCGCTGACAGACTTTAATTATCTCCCTCGTGTGCTTCACATTCTCATCTGTGTGAGTCTTGTTAGTGGCTACTGCCGTTTGATTTCCTGAACACTGTAAAAAACGAACAGATTTTAACTAAACTTGTAAACAGTTTACTGTAAACTCCACAGACTTCTCTGGTTTGTTAAATTATTTATAATTTCTATTTAAACATACAAAAAAAACAGTTATTTTAATAAATTAAGTAAATGAAGGATTGGAAATGTGTGTTATTATACAGATTTTAAATTTTGTTAAAATACAGATAACATCTAGTAAAATAACAGAAACAGCATTAATTTATAAGTAAGCTCTACAAAAACAGGCCCGAACTGGATGAAGTGAAGCACGGTGGTGGCACCATCATTGTGAAGCATGGTGGTGGCAGCATCATGACGTGAAGCACGGCGGTGGCACCATCATGATGTGAAGCATAGGGGTGGCAGCATCAAGATGTGAAGCATGGCGGTGGCACCATCATGATGTGAAGCATGGTGGTGGCAGCATCATGAAGTGAAGCACGGTGGTGGCAGCATCATGATTATAGCACGGTGGTGGCAGCATCATGACGTGAAGCACGGTGGTGGCAGCATCATGATTAAAGCATGGTGGTGGCATCATGATATAAAGCATGGTGGTGGCAGCATCATGACGTGAAGCATGGTGGTGGCAACCATCATGATTAAAGCATGGTGGTGGCAGCATTATGATTGAAGCACAGTGGCGGCAGCATCATGATTAAAGCATGGCGGTGGCATCATGATATAAAGCATGGTGGTGGCAGCATCATGATTAAAGCATGGTGGTGGCAGCATTATGATTGAAGCACAGTGGCGACAGCATCATGATTAAAGCATGGTGGCGGCAGCATCATGATTAAAGCATGGTGGTGGCAGCATTATGATTGAAGCATGGTGGCGGCAGCATCATGATTGAAGCATGGTGGTGGTAGCATCATGATTATAGCACGGTGGTGGCAGCATCATGATTAAAGCATGGCGGTGGCATCATGATATAAAGCATGGTGGTGGCAGCATCATGACGTGAAGCATGGTGGCGGCAGCATCATGATTAAAGCATGGTGGTGGCAGCATCATGATTGAAGCATGGTGGCGGCAGCATCATGATTGAAGCATGGTGGTGGCAGCATCATGATTAAAGCATGGTGGTGGCAGCATCATGATTGAAGCATGGTGGTGGCAGCATCATGACGTGAAGCACGGCGGTGGCACCATCATGATGTGAAGCATAGTGGTGGCAGCATCATGACGTGAAGCATGGAGGTGGCAGCATCATGACGTGAAGCACGGTGGTGGCAGCATCATGATTAAAGCATGGTGGTGGCATCATGATATAAAGCATGGTGGTGGCAGCATCATGACGTGAAGCATGGTGGTGGCAGCATCATGATTAAAGCATGGTGGTGGCAGCATTATGATTGAAGCACAGTGGCGGCAGCATCATGATTAAAGCATGGCGGTGGCATCATGATATAAAGCATGGTGGTGGCAGCATCATGATTAAAGCATGGTGGTGGCAGCATTATGATTGAAGCACAGTGGCGACAGCATCATGATTAAAGCATGGTGGCAGCAACATCATGATTAAAGCATTGTGGTGGCAGCATTATGATTGAAGCATGGTGGCGGCAGCATCATGATTGAAGCATGGTGGTGGTAGCATCATGATTATAGCACGGTGGTGGCAGCATCATGATTAAAGCATGGCGGTGGCATCATGATATAAAGCATGGTGGTGGCAGCATCATGACGTGAAGCATGGTGGCGGCAGCATCATGATTAAAGCATGGTGGTGGCAGCATCATGATTGAAGCATGGTGGCGGCAGCATCATGATTGAAGCATGGTGGTGGCAGCATCATGATTAAAGCATGGTGGTGGCAGCATCATGATTGAAGCATGGTGGTGGCAGCATCATGATTGAAGCATGGTGGTGGTAGCATCATGATTAAAGCATGGTGGTGGCAGCATCATGATTGAAGCATGGTGGCGGCAGCATCATGATTGAAGCATGGTGGTGGCAGCATCATGATTAAAGCATGGTGGTGGCAGCATCATGATTGAAGCATGGTGGTGGCAGCATCATGATGTGAAGCACGGTGGTGGCAGCATCATGATTGAAGCATGGTGGTGGCAGCATCATGATGTGAAGCACGGTGGTGGCAGCATCATGATTGAAGCATGGTGGTGGCAGCATCATGATGTGAAGCACGGTGGTGGCAGCATCATGACGTGAAGCATGGTGGTGGCAGCATCATGACGTGAAGCATGGTGGTGTCAGCATCATGATGTGAAGCACGGTGGTGTCAGCATCATGACGTGAAGCATGGT
>JAMOIN010001585.1:0-22217 GCA_024666655.1 Dascyllus trimaculatus
AGGAGGAGGAGCAGGAGGAGGAGGAGGAGGAGGAGAAGAAGAACAGGGGGAGCAGGACGAGGAGGAGCAGGAGAAGAAGAACAGGAGGAGGAGGAAGAGGAGCAGGAGGAGGAGGAGAAGAAGAACAGGAGGAGGAGCAGGAGGAGGAGGAGGAGGAGGAGGAGTAGAAGAAGAACAGGAGGAGGAGCAGGAGGAGGAGGAGGAGGAAGAGGAGGAAGAGGGGCAGGAGGAGGAGGAGCAGCAGGAGGAGGAGCAGGAGGAGGAGGAGGAGCAGGAGGAGGAGGAGGATGAGGAGAAGCATGAGAAGGAGGAGGAGGAGCAGGAGAAGAAGAACAGGAGGAGGAGCAGGAAGAAGAAGAAGAGGAGGAGGAGGAGGAGGAAAAGCATGAGGGGGAGGAGGAGGAGCAGATGAGGAGGTAGGAGGAGCAGATCAGAAGACAGAAGCTAAACTCATCACAGCAGCAGTCATGGAGAAACATTCAGCAGCAACACAGATCTGAGACCAGCTTCATGAGGAGGACCTGGTTCTGACTCAGTGGAAGATCAGAGAACACAAGGAGAAACCAGGACCTGGAGATCTGGACCAGACTGGAGGAACCTGGTTCAGACACAGAAACCAGTCAGGGTCCTGGATCCAGACAGAACCTGAACTCTGCAGACCCTGATCATGTTGACCTCCTGCTGGTTATCATGCTGGATGCCTCTTGGTCACATGATCTGAACCCTGATGTTTGAGGTTCGCGTCATGTGACCAAGACGAGCATCAAGCCGACACGAGCACAAACCAAACGTCTCTGGAGAGCTTCTCTGGAGGGGTTAAAATAAATGCACAACATCCTGACACCGCCAAAATAAAGCTCTGAACACCCTGCTTCTATTTCCACTTCCTGTCTCTGTGGAGCTGCATCGACCTGGACTAGAAAAGCCCTCATAGAGCTCAGACCTCCGCCAAGCAGCTCCAGTCCACCCCAACACAACCTACCAGTGTAGTCTGGTGACATCAACCCTGGAATATATGTTGGTTCTTCATCCTGAACAGATTAACTGGAGGAAGCTCAATGGATAAAATAAGTAGGATAAAACCAGAAATGTTCCTCTGGAGAATCTGGTCTGGTTTTGCTAAACAGGACTTCTGTTGCAGCTGCGTTTGAGGACAAACAGCTCTATGTGAAAAACAACTACTTAGTTTGAACAAGACGTCCCAATTTACAGCTTTGAGACAAGAAATAAGCACCAAGATGGAAAAAGGCTGAGCTTAAGGCCAAGTACAGTGTAGTTCCAAGTAGCCTAGAGTGGCTAAGTTAGCTAACCAACAGTATGGTAGCTTAGCTGCTGTACAAACTAATATCAGGGCTGGTCCCCGATATAGGAATATTCATTGGTTGTGGTGGTTTTTGGATGATAATGTTGATGTTCAAATAGGCTCTAGAACGCCGCCGTGGTTCTAGTACGTGGACCTCCCAACTCCGGTGTCAGAAACTCCAAACTCTTTCCAACAGCACAGAGTTTCAACTTTGGGTAGATAAAAATAAAAGTAGAAAAGCCCTCAGAGCTCAGACCTCCACCAAGCAGCTCCAGTCCACCCCAACACAACCTACCAACGACAGACTGTCCTTAAATTAAACACATCCTGGATCCAGACGGTGATCCGGATCAGTCCCAACATGTCATCATTCCTTCTTTGTCCCATTTCACACATTTCCTGAACATTTCATCCAAATCCGTCCATGAATTTTAGAGTTATTTTACGGGACACGAGGCTCCACCGTCCCTCCGTTACTCTGAGGTCTGACAGAGGAACGAGCTCTGATGGTGACTCGTATCTTTACGTTTGTTTCTATGACATCGTTTCATTTCGTTAGATTCATCCCCACCCCTCAAACCCGGTCCGTGAAGGTATCGTCCTACGTGAGAGGAGTCTGCACTGTAAAAAATGCTCCTCCCAAAACAAGATAAATAAACCTATTTCAAGACACTTTTACCTGAAATAAGTGTAAAAATCTGCCAATAGAACAAGTGAACATTTGCTTGGTCAGATTTCTTGAAATAAGACATGATATTTAGAATATTGAGGTTTTAAAATCAGCAGGGAAAACTTATTTGAAGCTATATTTTAGCAGCGTTGTCAAGCTGAGGTGTCTTAGAATAAACCAGACATGATAAAGAATTAAATAGATTTTAGCTTTAATAAGTTTAATGTCAGCTTCTTAATTTGAGATGTATTCAACTTATTTTAGTTGTATTATCGTGGCTCTTCTCTAGATTTAAGACCATCTTGTACTTGAAATCAGATCACACAGATTAATTGAAGCATTCTGAGATATAATGTCTTCTCACAGTTGGCTAGAAATCCTAATATTTAGTGGTGTTTGACAGCATTTGAAGGTGTTGTGTTTTAGGTGAAGCCAGCTACGCCCAAAAGGAGGAGTTTTAACTCAAAAGCAGACATTTGCTTTGTTTTTTTAACACATTTTCCACATGCAGCTGTTTTCTGATATGAATTGGTGATTTTCCAATAAAATGCATTGACTTTATTTCTTAAATCCAGATTATTTATCTGATACAAACAACAGCTCAGCTTGAAACATGTATGAAATGAAATGAACCTTGTTTCTGGTAAAATACAACTAAAACAAGATCATTTCAAGATTGTTTGACTTAACAAGATATTTAAGATGCGTTGTCTTAAAACACGTCCCTCCATCTGCTGAAATGTTACCTGGAAAGTGAATTTATCTTAAATCAAGTGGGTTCAGACAATTAGACTAAAAATAAGACGAATAAACTGGTAGGATGTGGAGTTTTTGCAGTGTAGCACCAAAAAGGTCCCGGCCTGCTGCTTTAAGTCACTTATTTCACTTTATAATGTGCAGATGTGTCGTTAATAAACCCCTAAACTCCAACACCATCCAACCGTAACACCAGACAGGCTCCATGACGACTGAGGAGCCTCTGAGCTGCTTCAGAGGACAGAACCAGTCCACCTGGAGGACCAGAGCCAACAGAGGCTCAACTTCTCAGACTGAACAGCTCTACTTTGTCTGGTAAATGAAGCCCGGCTGTTTAATTCCTTTGTCCTTGCCGAGGACAGAAAGTGAACGAAGCTCTAGCAGGCAGCTGAAATATGCAGCAGATAAATAAAGCTCCAGTCTGGAGGTGGTTTTCTTTGAGAAGCTAAACGCTGCCGACTGGGACTCGACAGGCAGCCGAAGTGACACCGAGTCAAATAGGAAACACAAAGCAGCCCCAGAGTGACTGTCTGAGCGCAGTGAATTATTTGAATTTTACACACCCACCAAAGACAGGCTGTCAAAACTCATGGCGGAATGGATTTTTCATAGGAGCGAGGGGGAGCGGAGGAGGGCGAGGAGCAGCGGAGCGACGCCGCTGCAGCAGAACATTAGCTGCAGCGTGTAGCTCCATAAAACCACTGACATTGTCGCCGCCGCTTTGTGGACGAGGATTATTGGAGAGCACAGCTTTGTGAGGCGAGCCGGCCGCTATTGTTCCTGTCAGAGGGAGCAGCGAGGGCAGCGGCGGCATAACTTACTTCACTTTAAAGCACACCGAGGCGCTTTCAAATTAAAGCGGCCACATGTACGTCCAGAGATGGTATTACTTTTAGATTTGATCTGTGGATGCACGACTGGAAACACACGGCTGCTGCTGCCGGAGGAGGAGAAACACGAGGAGGAGGAGGAGGAGGAGCAGGTTGGCTCTTCACCGGAGGCCTTCACTGGTTCTACAGCAGAAATTAAAACGTCAGGACATGGAGAGGGGACTACAGACGGACTCAGCTTCATTCCACCAGTTCCTTCATTACAGACCTAATCACCTGCTTCACCTTCTGCAGAACTCGGTACTTTTACTGCAGCATCTTCTGCACTTGGTTGGTTTTACTCCATCTTTTAGAAACCACCTTCCTAAATCACGGTTCCACACAACTAGACTGTTTCTAGATGACATTATGGAGAAATCATGTTTATATTGAATTAAACATCATTTGTGACGTAATTGGAAACGCAGCCGTTGGTTCAGTTTAGACAACAAGGCAGACGTCTCACACTGCTGCACGTTAATGATGTGATTTATTACAAACAAACATAATCCAGCTGAAAACACGTTGACCTCAAAGTCTAATTCAGATCCAGTTTAGCAGCAGAGGAACGTGACTTCATGCAGACTGAGTTTCCTCCTCTACGTCTGAAACCATCCGTGGTGTTCCACAGGGTTCAACCTTAGGTCCTCTTCTATTCTCCTTCTACCTGCTGCCACTCGGTCAAATCATCCAACGTCATGGTGAACCTTGTTATTTATGCAGACGACACACCGATAAACCTCCTGCTGATCCATCAACTCCTGGATGGAGCAAAGTTTTCTTCAACTTAACAGGTTAAAATCAGAAATCGACTTGTTCAGGCCCACAAAAGCAAAAACCAGCCCTTTCTCCTCTAATATGAAATAAATCTGGGCAGCACACGTTAATAAAGTCGTCCTGTTTATTTAAATATGAACCATCTCCACACTAAAACCATGATTTCCTCTCAGCTATCAAACATCCGTCACTCCGTCTTCACGTCTCAGTTTAACTCTTCCTCCTCTGTCTTAACTCCTCTACCATCCTCCTCTCCTTTCAGGCTTTTATTTCCTCCTGTTCTACAAATGATCCGTGTGTCTTCTTTAAACTTCTCCCCTAAACCCCCTCCATCGGTCCATCGGTCCATCGGTCCATCGGTCCGTCCCTCTTTCTCTTCCCCCACTCCTTCCTCTCTTTCTGTCCATTAGTTCCAGATTGTTGCCTTCAGGTGTCTCTCTGTCATTTTAGGAAAGTGGACAAGTAACTGCACCGCATCGGACACACAAAACAAACACACACGCTAAGCAAACACACACACACACACACACACACACACACTAACACACACACTAACACACACACACACACACTGGTATAATCTGACACACACCAGCAGAAATTCAATAACCTGAGTATAAACACAGTCGCCGACTCGCACACAGACACACAAAGAGGGACTCGTGGGTAAACGCACACCGAGATGCACATAAGCAAGTAAACAAACACTCACACTCACACACACACAAACACACACTCCATCAGGCCCAAATGGCAGTGGTGGAGGCAGTACAATGGGTATTGCCGGGCGCCGGCAGAGCTAAATTGCAGACAGCGAAGGGGAGATCTGGGCCATTTTTCAAGGCCGACTATATATTACAAATTGGCTACCAGGGCATTGTCTGCAGACACACACACACACACACACTCAGCGTCACACACACGCACAAAGTGAAAAAACTAATCCTGGCTTGTCCTGTCGAGGCCCACGGAGCCGCACAACGCTGCCCTTCTGCCGCTTTTCCCACAATTTCCCCCGAATAAACCATGTGATTGAAAATGTGTCGGTTTAGCAGCGACGAGCCACACACACACACACACACACACACACACACACACACACACACACACACACACACAGAGACACAGAAACACACACACACAGTGTTTACTGGCTGTAACCTCCGTTTGTTATGAGCGTGATCAAACACGTCCAGGTCACATCTGAACCACTGGGACACAAACTAATACACTAATAACACACACACACACACCTTGCCGGGTGTGTGTGTGTGTGTGTGTGTGTGTGTGTGTGTGTGTGTGCAGGTTTGGTGGCTCAGTCGTGCCTCGGTGTCGGACTAAAGCTGACGGAGAAACTAAACCCTTCAGGAAGTCTTCAGAGTCTCAGAGCCGCTTCAAACCGGAGCTCTGATCTTCTATCGCTGTGAGGACCGGCTGGAGCTTCGACAGACGGCAGTGAAACAGAAGGACGACGGACGGCTTAGAGGAGGAACAGACGTCTGAGGAGGTTAGGATGAAAATGTCCCGGAAAAGTTTGGGAATTTGTGGTTTTACAGAAGAAAAGAAATGATTCTGACGTAAAGTTACAGCATTTACAGTAAAACCATCAGATGAGGTCAGTCAGGAAACAAACTCCAGAACTTAGATTTAAAATTTAGATAAACATAAACGAGGAAACATCACAGAACCTCCTGATGGTCCATCTTTTCTCTGTTTAATCCAGTTTTTGGAGTCTTGTAACTGAAATAAAGTGAATAAAGTGAATAAAGTGAGTAAAGTGAATAAAGTGAGTAAAGTGAGTAAAGTGAAGGTGTTTCTCTGCAGTCGGTCGACGTCTGAAGAAACTGACAGCTCAGTCTGATATTTAACGTTCTGGAGGATCAAACCGACTTGATGAGACGTCTTCTGATTCACTGCACAAACACCCAGCCGGTCCTCACACACATAGAAGTCCAGCACACACACACACACACACACACACACACACACACACACACACAGACACACACACACACACACACTCTGCAGGTGACACTCAGGTGAAGGCTGAACCCTGGTGACCTCACTTCAACACACCAACCATGGATTCAGACGGACTTTAACAACCAACAACTCAAACATCAGAGAGTCTTCAGAGGAAACGTCGACACGGAGTGATCAGATGATTATTGATGATTAGCAGCTGATGATGGAGCTGATCAATGCTACTGATCTGTTCATCTAAGATGAAGCTCAAGACAAGAAGCATCAAAGTCTGGGTTTGGATTTCACCAACTCTTCCAACTGGATAAGAACCTCTGCTTTAGGAACAGGTGTGTTAGTAGATGACTGAAGATAGACGCTGCTCAGCAACATGATTTCCTGCTCTGTCCTTGAACGCATCACGTGTGTTTGTAAAGTCACATTCTATTAAAATCACAGACACCTAAACCTGTCAGAAACACTCGACCCTGCTCTCCTCAGTGGAACCAGAAAGCCACGACCGCCTCAGGTGAGACCGACCGCCAGCTGACGGTAACTCAGGGAGCTTTCAGGTGAACTGCAGGCAGTGTTTCCAGAGAGAGGAGTCATGTCTGATTCCCTCTCCTCCTTCATGCTGTTCTGGTCCCAGAGAGCTGCAGGACTTTAGAGTAGAAATGAGCCACAGCGAGTTAAAGAGAGACAGGAGTAGATAAAACACCCGGAGCCCTCAGAGGAGAGCGACAGCATGTTTACAGGGTGGACTGTGTTTCTGCATTCGCCTTATTCAATCAGTTAACTGTAGTTTTAGCAGCAGAGTCCGTCTCCGGGGTTCTGACCTTTCCTGCCGTCCACAGATCGACTGCAGACGACGGAGTCGACTGAACAGAACCAGAGCTGCAGTTTAACGTCGTCACTCCTCCGACTCGGTTTAAATACGTCCGTCTGTGTTTCTGAAACCTGCTGCACCTCCTCGACCTCGTCATCGGCCCGGAGAGGAGATGTGGCTCCGTTTAGTTTGCACACATTATCAGCAAATAACAGGAATAAATCCAGAGCATGCAACACTTGCTGCAGAGCGCCGCATGCGGCCGTAATGGATTCTGTCATGTGAAATGGATGGAGGTCCATTAGAGAGCCGAGCGGTCGCAGCTAAGTGTGATGAAGGGCGAAGCCTCGGCGTCTCTGTTACCACGTCCTGCAACTCTCAGCTCAGTCAGGACGCTTCCGGATGTCCTGGTGACGGACGGATGGACGGACATAAAACATCTACAGTCTGGTGACGGATGGACCGAAGGACGGACGTAGACGGACTAGAGGAACCCTGAGAGTGAAGCTCTAGTCCTCCACCTCAGAGAGGCTCCATCAGCTCTTCTGCTGCTGCCTCTTTCCTCCATCGCCTTCCTGAAGCCGACCAGCCGAACAGGAAGTGACCCGCTCACAGCTGACATGTTTATTAATCCCCCTCCTGATTTACAGCTGATTCCTGCGCTGACATTTACAGGTAGAAGCACTCAGGTGCCTCCTCACATGTTCACGTCATGCACAAACACTGCAGAGCAATAAATCTGAGTGTGCTTCAGCCTCCAACACTCAGGCTGCTGGTTTCACCTCCGTCGGTGCAGCTCTGAGCTGCTCTGATGGATTCATCACTTCTACTGAGTCACTTCACATCCAAACATCGACACACAGTCCTGCTAACTGGACCTCAGACATGAAGATGTTGTCCAGAGAGAACACAGACCAGCAGAGACTCTCCAACATCCCCAGTCTGGATGAAACCATGGTCCTGACAGTAAATTCAAAATGGCGGACTTCCTGTTGCATTGTGGGTACGGGTTCTTAAGGCTTTTTGTGCGTCTTGTCATGATACATATGTGTACCGAGTTCTAGGTGAAACTAGCTGAATATCAACTCTGTTTTTATAACTTTCTAGGGGGCGCTGTTGAGTCATTTTGCCATTCACATGTTTAATTCCCCCAAAATATTGAACTTCCACCAGGTCTGATGGGCGTGCCAAGTTAGACGTGTTTTCCAGCATGTTTAGGGCCTAAAATTGCGATCAAACCTGCTGTATGATAATAAGGATCCTTTGAACAGCAGCAGTCTCTACTGGTGGAACTGGACCCAGCAGAGACAGAACCAGGACCACCAGGAGGTTCTGGTGTGTGTTCTGATAGACAAGAGTAGAAGTTTAATGTCTTATGTTTAATGGTTACAGGTCTGTTCTGTCCGGTTGGTCGTGTTCGGGTTCGGTCTGAGATCGTTGGATGAATCGTCTTGTTTCTGAGGCAGGAAGAAGAAGAACAGAGGAGGCAGACGGACGAAGCAGGAGGCCGAAAACAAGAGAACCTCTATTTACTCTCACCTCAGCCTCCCAGACATCCCAGCAGGACACAGTAAACACAGGCAGAGAGGCACTGGGTGTGTGTGTGTGTGTTACTGAGTGTGTGTGTGTGTGTTACTGAGTGTGTGTGTGTGTTATTGAGTGTGTGTGTGTGTGTGTTACTGAGTGTGTGTGTGTGTTATTGAGTGTGTGTGTGTGTGTGTGTGTGTGTTTCCTGCAGGTCTCTCCACAGTCGTTCTGAGGACAGACAGAATCAGCCTGAATCCCTGCTGATGACACACACACTCCCCACACGGGTTTGCACCAATCAGAAGGCTGCAGACACACCAGGGCAGGTGTGTTAACGCAGCGGTGTGTGTGTGTGTGTGTGTGTGTGTGTATTAATCAGCCATCCTGTCGACTGAAACCAGGATTCTTTGTCTCACAGAAGAACCTGAAGATTCAACAGATGGAGATTCATGTGTCGTTGTTTTGAGCTGCTGATGGTCTGTAGTTCAGATACAAGCTGCTCCTTCTTCTCCAGGACCTTCATCTCCATCATCAGAGGTCCTCCTTCACACTAGAACCCCACGCACACCACTTTTTAAATCTAGAAACTGCAAAAACACACAGAATGGGTCCTTGAACGCATCATTCTGTCCAGAAAATGAACCGAAGCTGAAATAAAAGCCAGTTTTCTACTTGTTCCTTTAAAACTTCTCCTGATTCTCCTAAAAGACGGTCAGCAGATCCTGTAAAACCAGAACCTCCAACACACGATGATTTCTACTCTACCGAACACAAACGCCTCATTTTAACCTGCTGAACCCCAGAACCTCCCAGCATCCTGGTCTCTTCCTAGAAACACTCCACATCAGCTTTATTTATCAGCCAGACGGGACACAACAGAAAACAACTGACAGATTCTCAACCGTCCAACAGTCCTTGAAGGCATCACCTGTGACAGTCCATTTAATAGCTACAGCATCATGGTTTTAATATATTGAATGTACTTAAAGTGTGTTTTATCAGGAAAAAGGAGTTTTGGATCAGCAGATGTTAAATCCTGGATCGGATCGAGGTAAGAAAACGTAAACACTTGTTAGAGATAACTGCTGTAACCTGTTGGACCGACGGTGTGAATGGGCCCTGAACGCCTCACAGATGATCTGTGGGTAATGTAGGAATGTGACCCTGTGGGAGGTCATTAGGAGGAGGACAAAGAGTGGAGAGACGGAGGAGTTCAGACTCTGTCTGATCCACTAAACCCAGCAGATCACACTGCTGCCTGTCAGCCTCCATCCTCCTCCTCCTCCCTCCACCTCCTCCCTCCTCTCTCCAGGATTCTCCTCTCTCTTTGTTTCTCCCTCTTCTTTCTCCTCTCCAAATCTCTGCCTCTCTGGGTTTTACTCGTCGCTCTGCAGCTCAGTCGCTCATTCTCTTCCTCTCTGAGCTCCAAATCTCTGCCTCTCTCTCTGTCACACATCACTGTTCACACAGATCCTCTGGCGACCCACAATGCACTGCCTCGGACTCACAACGCTACACACCGCACATAGACACCGAGCGCCGCGCACACTGGTGCTGTTTGAGTGACGGGCCCGGCCTCATGCAGCTCTTTGACATTCACAGAGTGTCGGAGTGAAAACAGAGGATGAGGAGAGCGCAGCAGCACCGGCCTCCAATCTGCCGGCGATAGCGCTCACACCGCCGCTATTTGCATTTCTGCCGCCGTTTATCGACTTTACATTTGAAGAGACTCAAAACTGAACAAATAGCTGCTGGTGACAAAGTGCCGCCGGAGTCATTCAGCAGAAACTCGAGTTCACAAATGAGTCGGGTTCTGGAGCGGAGCGTCCGAACTGCTCGTCAGACAAACAGAATCCAGGAGAGCAAAGTGAGCATGAAGCACCGCAGAGCCTCGGAAACACCGACTCAGCTGGTCCGGAAACAATCAGCAACACTACAACATCTATCTGAGACGGAAGGTGGAAAACCCCATCTTTCTGACGGTCCTTGAACGTCTCATGTGTGACTTTAAGTTCCATCATGAAAAATAATCAAATAAAGAAACTAGTATTTGTCAAAATCACCGTTCGTGGGCTTGAAAGACGTGTTATCTCTAAAAAAATCACCAAAATGACAGCATTTACCAGAGACAGCAAGTAGAAAAATAGAAAAAAACTACAGCTTTTTAGCTTTCTGACAGTCCTTGAACGCATCATGTGTGACTTCTAGTTCCATCACTAAAAATAATCAGTTCTATGTTTATAATTTGATATTTTATCCCTTTATTCTACCGACTGCTGGCTTTGAGAAGAGCGTCGTCTTAAAACCATGTATCAGTCAGAAACTGTAAGAAACACAAAGAATCACTGATTTCCAGCTTTCCAACGGTCCCTGAACTACCCATCGTGCTGAAACCAAATCTGAGCTTTAAATCGTGACAAATCACTTTTCTCTACTTTTAAAACTCACCAAAGATAAAGAGGCTGCAGCAGATTCTATAGAAATAAACAGTCTCTCCTCTGGTCCCAGCTGACTTCTTATGTCTTATTTTTTTGGATTCATGTCATCAAAGAGGATTTCTTTTTTACCACACCTTGTATCGTCCATCACTCTGCCCTTCTTGGCTGTTCTGAAGTAAACTATGAAGACTGTTGGTTGTAGCAGAGGAGTTTGTGTAGTTAGATCTGGACACCGAGAAGGTTTAAAACGTCACACATCAATAAGGACACCTCCTACATACAGACTGGTCAGTATCAGCAGCTCATCTCATGTATTTAAAGCTCTTTCTTAGTGAACTGTTGAGTCTGAACTCTGAACATCTCCTGGCTTCTCTCCTCCTCTGTGACGGTACACTGAGGATCTGTGAGTTGAGGCTGTGGCTGGAGGATCTGGGAGGATCAGACTTGGTGCTGAAGATGCAGGACTCCCGCCGGTTCCCACGGCGACAGACTGCAGCTGTAACCTTGCTGCGAGCCCATTTAAATACACTAAAGAGACGTCTGGCTGATAGCATCGCTGCTGTTAATGTGAAACCACCCAGTTCAGTGGTGCTCGTTTAGAGCGCCGCTGATAAAGCAGAAGGACAGATTTGTCTTTCCTTTCTGCGTCCGCTCATATCGCTGTTAATACAGTTATCTGGAGGCTGCTGAGTGGAGGATGATGGATAGACTGATGCTCTCGTTAATAATTCACCAAGGTGTCGCCCGCGGTCGCTTTGCCCTTCACATCCAGCCAATCAGGGGGATTCACCGCGC
The DNA here is from genome assembly GCA_024666655.1 of Dascyllus trimaculatus. Lineage (NCBI taxonomy): Eukaryota > Metazoa > Chordata > Actinopteri > Pomacentridae > Dascyllus > Dascyllus trimaculatus. Next base: position 11,924 of record JAMOIN010001585.1, read on the forward strand.
GCTCTGATTGGAGGAAAGCCGGGGAGACGCCGCCTCTATGCAGATGAGCTGTTGTTGCATCTTCACCTCTCGTCTGCGCCTCATCCATCCATCTTCTGCTCTCCACAACTTGCCGTCTGTAATTTCTGAACCCAAAGGAAGAGTTTGAAAGCCCTCCCCGTCTCTCTGTTACTCGCTGCAGTTTTTTATCCTCCCTCCATCTCGTCATCCTTCAGAGTCAAGGAGAAGTGAAAAACATCGTCTCCATCCAGACGTCAACTTGTTGAAAAGGGAATAAATCTTGGACTGAAGTTTCGGGGGCAAACATGGAGGAAGACGACATCTGAGTGGGGATTGAAGTCCAAGTTGAAGGGCGAAACTAAAACGAGGTTTAAAGGCGCGGAGGCGGCGGTGGCGTGTTATTCTGGGAGGAGAGGGGGGCGACTTTCCTTTGTCGACTTTAAAACAGTGATTTTTGGAGGATAGAGATGTTTGAAAAGCACTCGGGTCCACAGGGAGACGCTCACAGACGAGGATCCTCCGCTGAACGCAGCAGACGAACTGAGCGTGTGCAGACTGAGGCGGCAGGAAGCCGATGTCAGACAAATGTTTTCTCTGTGCGACTGGAAGCACTCCACCTGACTCCACCTGACTCCACCTGACTCCACCTGACTCCACCTGACTCCACCTGACTCCACCTGACTCCACCTGAGCTCAGACAACAGAAAACTAAACCGGTGGAAGTTTCATAAAGTCACTCTGAACACAGAGAAGTACGGAGGCCCACAGAGGTCAAAACACAGCAGGAAAACAAATCCAAGGATCCTCCTGACGGTGAAGTCGTCAGGAGTCCTGATGGTTCTGGTTCAGATCAGAGGATCAGAAGGACTGGTGCTGATCTCCTGCCGTCAGGTGAAGAACGTAGAAATAATATAATAAATGTTAAACATATGAAGCGTGTGTTGCCGGTAAACGTAAAACATGATCCTTTCCTGAAGCTGACCAGGAGCTAGTTCTGTCTAAACCCAGCAAAACATCCATAATGTCAAAAACCCAAAGTCTAAAACAACGAGAGGCTCAGCCGACTGGTCTGGAAAAGACTGATGAACATGAAGGAGGAGGTGAAGGAGACACGATCGAAGGTTCAGACCAAACCTGGACTAAACCTACTGGACCAAACCAAACCTGGACTAAACCTACTGGACCAAACCAAACCTGGACTAAACTCTACTGGACCAAACCAAACCTGGACTAAACCTACTGGACCAAACCAAACCTGGACTAAACTCTACTGGACCAAACCAAACCTGGACTAAACTCTACTGGACCAAACCAAACCTGGACTAAACTCTATTGGACCAAACCAAACCTGGACTAAACTCTACTGGACCAAACCAAACCTGGACTAAACTCTATTGGACCAAACCAAACCTGGACTAAACTCTATTGGACCAAACCAAACCTGGACAAAACCTACTGGACCAAACCAAACCTGGACTAAACTCTACTGGACCAAACCAAACCTGGACTAAACTCTACTGGACCAAACCAAACCTGAACTAAACTCTACTGGACCAAACCAAACCTGAACTAAACTCGACTAAACCAAACCTGAACTAAACTCTACTGGACCAAACCAAACCTGAACTAAACTCGACCAAACCAAACCTGGACTAAACTCTACTGGACCAAACCAAACCTGGACTAAACTCTACTAAACCAAACCTGAACTAAACTCTACTGGACCAAACCAAACCTGAACTAAACTCGACCAAACCAAACCTGGACTAAACTCTACTGGACCAAACCAAACCTGGACTAAACTCTACTGGACCAAACCAAACCTGGACTAAACTCTACTGGACCAAACCAAACCTGAACTAAACTCGACCAAACCAAACCTGGACTAAACAAACCAAACCTGGACTAAACTCTATGGACCAAACCAAACCTGGACTAAACTCTATTGGACCAAACCAAACCTGGACAAACTCTACTGGACCAAACCAAACCTGGACTAAACTCTATTGGACCAAACCAAACCTGGACTAAACTCTATTGGACCAAACCAAACCTGGACAAAACCTACTGGACCAAACCAAACCTGGACTAAACTCTACTGGACCAAACCAAACCTGGACTAAACTCTACTGGACCAAACCAAACCTGGACTAAACTCTACTGGACCAAACCAAACCTGAACTAAACTCGACTAAACCAAACCTGAACTAAACTCTACTGGACCAAACCAAACCTGAACTAAACTCGACCAAACCAAACCTGGACTAAACTCTACTGGACCAAACCAAACCTGGACTAAACTCTACTAAACCAAACCTGAACTAAACTCTACTGGACCAAACCAAACCTGAACTAAACTCGACCAAACCAAACCTGGACTAAACTCTACTGGACCAAACCAAACCTGGACTAAACCTACTGGACCAAACCAAACCTGGACTAAACTCTACTGGACCAAACCAAACCTGGACTAAACCTACTAAGAATCATTGTTGTTCAGATGTTTTCTTGGGTTGTTTCTTTGCTTTTCTTATGAGTTTTTAAAAATTATTTTTAGACACTTTTCAGCCACTTCAAGCCATTTCCACCTTTTATTTCTGGTTTTTAACTTTCTTTTTCCCACTGTGCCACATGTCCTTCCTTCACTGCTCTCATCTCTGCCTCCTTCCTCCACTAATTACCTCCTCCTCCTCCTCCTCCTCCTTGTTTTCACCAGCTCTACATTTCTTGTTGTTCTTCCCTCCTCTCACCGTCTCCTGCATCTCCTCCTCTCCTCTCCACCTCCTCTTTTCTCCTCTAATCATCCTCTCATCTCCCCTCGTCCTTTCACCTCCATGGTAACGGACAGTCAATGAAAAAGGCATCCGGTAACCACGGTGACCAAACACAGAGTGCGTGTGTGTTCAGTCTCCATGGGAAAAGTGAGGAACTGGCAAGAGACGGAGGAGAGCTAATGGACACCATGAAAGAGAGGAAGAGAGAGAAAGAAGGAAAAAAGGAAAGAAAGAAAGAAAGAAGGAAAGAAAGAAAGAAAGAAAGAAAGTAAGAAAGGTTTCCTCCAGCTCCTCCAGACGACACAAAACTTACATAATATCACTGCTTCACTTCTATTCCAATGACAAACTAACGCATGTAATAAATATATATAATCAGCTGGTCCTCCATCTCCAGAACCTCCATCACTGATCAGAGTTCTACCTTCAGACTATGAAGGTCTCCTTGAAGTCCATAGAGGGGGGTCCACATGGATCAGAACCTCATCAGTCCAGCAGATAGACACATGACATGTAGGAGGAACAACACACTGGAGTTCTGGTAGAACCTGGACCCAGATCAGTTTACATCCATCCAGGAGTCTCAGTCTGATCACTACACCTGGTCTCTGTTCATGTTCTCTATAACCACCTATGACCACCAGTATTATGGGATGTGGTACCTTGTTTTTAATCCTCTGTCTTTATAAGCCTTCCAGGACCTGCTGCTAAGACACATCCCCACATCATGATGCTGCCACCACCGTGCTTCACACTATGATGCTGCCGCCACCGTGCTTCACGTCATGATGCTGCCACCACCGTGCTTCACGTCATGATGCTGCCACCACCGTGCTTCACACTATGATGCTGCCACCACCGTGCTTCACGTCATGATGCTGCCACCACCGTGCTTCACACTATGATGCTGCCACCACCATGCTTCACACTATGATGCTGCCACCACCGTGCTTCACACTATGATGCTGCCACCACCATGCTTCACGTCATGATGCTGCCACCATCGTGCTTCACATCATGATGGAGATGGTGTGCTAGTGATGATGTTTGTGTCGGTCAAACAGAGCGTCTAGTCTACTTTCAGAATGTGTGACAGGTGGTTGGTCAGAACAATTAAAGACAATGACAGGATCATTTTAAGGATCGTCTATAGACACCATTCACTTTGTGATTAAAATCATTCTTGACTGTGGAGTATGTAGAGTATGCTGGAAAACATAACGCAAATTAAAATCACAAAATTACCACAAAACAACCTCTGTGTACTTCAAGGGCCTGTAACTCTGTAAATATTCGTAGAATGGGGGTAAAACTTTAAATGACGTCACTAAATATGCTGAAGTTACTGTGTTTGTAAAACAAGGAGTCTGATGGAGCAAGAAGACCAAGTGTCCACAGAGCTGCATAGCAAAGCTGCATTCACTGAAATAAGTAGCTATCTGGATAATCACTGAAACATTACCTTCACTGCTCGTTGCAACCATAACCTCAGCTATGACGTTAAGAGACGACACTCTTCGCCGGGTGCTGCTGTTAGTTTACTGGCTGACATGAGCAGATCATCAGAACAATGAAGTGAAAGTTCAGTCTATCTCCATTTGTTTGAGTAAATCCCTGCAGGTTTATTTCTGTGGGTTTCCAGAGCTACTGTCTGTGTTTGTAAATGCTTCTTCTGGAGTTTAGCGCCAATAAAAGCCAATAAAGTGGATGGTAGAAGACACAATGAGAACAGAAGGGCTTTAAATGTACAGAATCTAATAGAAGATGAAGTGAGAACAGAATAAATGGTGTTTGCTCAGCCTCTGACTTGAACCTGTCACGTGTCATGTTGTCTGATTATTATGATCCAGCTGAAGCCGTGCCTCACTGTACATCTGTAAATAACAGGAATAACAGGCTGGGAGGGAAATGAAATGGAAAATAATTCAGCTGTCTGCAGCCGCGGCTTTTTCCTTCACTGTAAATAATTGCAGCAATGTGGCGGCTGCATGTTCTGCAGATAAAAATTACAGAAAACAGCGAAGCCAACTTCAAAGTCCAGCAGAAACACAGAAATACAGAGGAAAGGTATAGAGAGGGGAAGATAAAGCAGGAGAGCGAACATATTGCCACTGTGTCAATACAATATATATGCTAATCATGCCTTTAGTATATGTGTGAATTTCATTACACATAAAGGACTAATACAGCTGTGAAGGAAAACAGCAGGAGTCTGGAAACCAGCGACTGTGGAGGTAATTTACAGCGAGAACGAGTCAAAACGCATCAACAGGCCACGGAAGATAAAACGGGCTAAAAATAAAATGCAAGGCCCTAAATTTAGTTCCTGAAACCAAATTATTACACTAAAACCAAAATGTGCCTCAGCAGCCATAGAAAATGTTCTCCAGCTCAGATTCTCTTCATTTATCAGGTCTGAACACAATGAAAAATAAAACTAACCCTATTCTGGAACTGGGTTTGGAGAACAGCAGCTAAACAACAGCATCAGGTTTAGCAGCTAATATAATTTAGCTCACATTAGCTAGCAGTTCAGCTTAGCATCTGTCTTTCAACAACATTCCAGTAAAAGTGCTGAAATGATTAAAAAATCCAGCTAACCAACTAAAACCAACTGTGATTTTGTGTTTTTGTGTTTCCTGTTAGCTAATTTGAGTCAGTAGCTAAAGAATAGTGTCACTATTGAGCAGCTAAAACAGTTCCATTCTCATTATGTCACGGTTAGCTGCTATCTCGCTAACATCTAGACCAAATGGTTTCCAGCTAAGTTACTAACATATTAATATCAATAGTAATTATAATCTACTCTCTGTCAGCTGGTAAAACATATTTTGTTAGTTAAGAGTTCAAAGAAGTAGCTCCTCCAACTAGCATCTTTTTCTTTTAGCATTTATCAGAACAAATTGTTTTCAATATAATCTTTAGTTAGACAGCTAAAACAAGCTGGTCCAGTTTAGCTAAAGGTTAATTTTAGCAGCAACTTTATAGTTCAGCATGAAAAATAAATAGTTTCAGACTGGGTTTAAGGTTGGTTATGTAGCTCGTTAGGGCTCAGTTAATAGTCAGCTAGCAACTAAAACAGCTAAAGTCACTTCAGCAGCTGTCTGTGTTTTGTAAACAGCTACACCAAATAGCTTTAAGTTAGCTAGCAGCTTAGTGTGTTGCTAAAACCATAAGTGAAATCCATCAACTAGCTCCCAACAGCGTTTTAACTGTTTAGCTAACAGTTCAGATAGCAGTTCACCCATCTAGCATTTAATCAGCTCGAACAAATCATTTAAAAACTACAGGAAAGCCACAGTAGGTTCAGTTTGTCTTACGGTTAATTAGCAACTTCTTTTTAGATCATCATTAAAACAGTTTCAGATTAGTTAACAGGTCAGTTAAGTAGCTAAGACAAGCCAGTTACGGTTTCATTCAGTTTAGCTAATGGTCAGTTAGCCGCTAACACAGTTCAGCTCACATTAGCGGTTCTGTTTAGCAGCTACCTGTTTCGCTAACAGGTAGACCAAATGGTTTCGGGTTAGATAACATACTAGGTAAGCTGCTAAAATGACAACTAAGATCCAGTTAACCAACTAAAACCAACTCTTCTGGAGAAAACATATTTTTCTTTGGCCAAATCTTAGCTCACCATTTTAGCATCTCTCTCTCAATGTAATGTTTAGTTAAACAGCTACTGCTAGTTGGATAGGTTTTAGCTAGTGGTTCCTTTTAGCAGCTATTTGTGGAGAGAGTGGGTAAAATGATGAGTATGACCCAACTAAAACCAAATAATATTCAGCCGCTAAAACACTTTATTTGGTTATTAACAGCTAAAATAACAAATAGCCTCAGATAACGGCTAGGTTAAAAACGGGTCAGTTAGCGTTTCACTGCCTAGCTAATGGTCAGTTAGCAGCTAATGCTCTTTAGCTCAGGCTGACTGAGATGTTAAATCCGTCTGGTTCAGGTTGGTAATGCTTCTTTTTGAAGGAACCTGTTGAGCTGAAGTTAGTTTTAGGATTTTGTGCTGTAAGTCTGAATTAATCTCAGTCGTCTTTAAATCCTCCACCTGTTCCGTTTGTGTTTTTTTTGTCTGGTCATCGATCCAGATGTCCTGCTCAGTAAACCTTCTCTCTCTCTGACATGGACCTTTTTCTGCGTCGGTTTCCAGCATAAACAGCTGATCCATGTGTGGAGTCCGTTCAGGGTTCTTACTCTGCAGAGCATCACCTGTCAGCTGGAGGTGAGTCTGAGAACATCTCCATCAGCGTTCAGAGGAAGCCAACAGCTCACTGTATCTCTGTCCGACTCCAGAACGTCGTCCTGAACCTCCTCTATTCCACATGTTTAATTCTCTCTGCCTCGATGTTCGCTTTCATTTCCAGACATTTAAGGTAACACATAGATTTCAGCCTAGAGGAGCATGTAGACGTGTTTATACGCTGCAAGGTGTAGATATGATGTTTGTTCTGTCCAGAGTGACTCAGAGATCATCATAAATGACCAGAACCCGGCCTCCATGATGAGAGGAATCACAACGTGAAGCTACGACCAGCTCTGATTAGCATCCTACAGACGGAGTTACACCTCAAACACATCAGCTGGAAGAAAAGCCTGAGGTGTCCAACCTCCATACGTCAGGTGGAGAAGCTGCAGGGAGCAAACAGTCATTTACATGCTGAGTATCTGGTTTACTGCAGCATCAACACACTGAACACAAACGCCGCATCAGTTCAGCCGCTAAGTGTCCCTGGATGAGGTGCAGTTTGAAGAATTTCTCTTCTAGTTGACTAATTTCTACGTTTCCTTTCAGTCAGACTCACTAAACATTTACCAAAACACCTCCTGTAAAAATCACAGTTTCAGTCTCAGTGCACTCAGTTATAGCTGCTGCAAAAACACTTCTAGAGCAGCACGAGACAAGAGACGGATCTGAGTTACAGACGACGGACTGGAAACAAAACAAGAGCTTAAGAAGAGCTTCAACAGGAGCTTCAACAGGAGCTTCAACAGGAGGTTCAATAAGAGATTCAATAAGAGCTTCAATAAGAGCTTCAGTAGGAGAATGAATAGGATGTTTAGAAGGTTCAAACTGCGACTCCATTCATTATGTGGACAGAAACACAGCTGAGGATCTACATGCTGCTGGAGCCAACATGTGGAGGGTAAGAAGTCCATTCTAGTGACTTCAGCTCTGAAACACTGAGTTAGTCCATGCAGTTATTTACGTTCATCGACTGAAGATGTGAAATGATTCAGATGTGATAAACGACCACGGCTCAGCTCCACATCTGGATCAGAGACGCAGTTTAAACAGCCGCTCTGAGACGAGTTCATTAGAAGAGAGTCAGTAGAGAAGGACGCACTCTACATTTAAATGCATGATCGTGTGCACATGTGTGTGTTCATGTGTGTGTTCATGTGTGTGTTCATGTGTGTGTTCACTGACTCTCAGACTTGTGTGTCCTCAGTCAGACAGAAATAAACCATTTACGACATGCAGGCCAATTATTCCTGAAAAGAATTTCTGCAGGGGCATTTAGCTTCTCCTTTTCATTCTCCGACACACTCACACTGAATTTACATCAGTTTTAACCACACACACACACACACACACACACACACACACAGGAATAAAGATACAAACAGAAATTCTCAGACAAACTGCAGATCGCCTGCAGACACAATCACACACATAGACAACAAATACAAACACACACGTAATCTCAGGGAAATCACAGCAGACTGACACACACACACACACACACACACACACACACACACACGGAGGATGCGGCGGTGCGTCGAGGAAGCGTGGCCGATCGACATTAATATTTATGGGCTGCTTTGCAAAGAGAGAAACATTGATAAGCTGCAGTTTTGAATATTAACGCTGACTTTATTTTAAAAAATGCATTAAAGCAAAATATTGTGGCCAAATTAAAGGAGCGAGCAGAGAGCAGCAGTTATCAGGCTGCAGCAAGAGGAGAGCTCTCTGCTAACTGGACTAAAGTCTCAGCAAGGATTAGCCTAGCTTAGCACGAACACACAGGAAACAGGGCAAACTACTAATAGTTAATAATGACAGGTGTCTGTTGATGAACCCAGAGCAGCTGAGAGGCTTCCATGATCTAACGGCTAGTTTTAGTCTCCATGTGGCACCTTTTAGAGACGACTCCATATTTACAGCGTTTTGGTTCTGAAGTTTCCCAGATTGATGTGAACTGATTCAGTGAGGAATCAGTGTTTTTTGCTTTATGCTGCATATTTACTGTTTGTTTAAACGTCCAAACTCTGATAAACTCATAAAATGGAAGTAAATAGGAAATAAGCTTTAAAATGACCTGCTGACAACCTGCCACATCACAGCTCTGCAGAGTACATAATTAACATTAGACAGACGGTTAAAAAGATTAGTGTTTTCTAACCGTCTTAAAAGTAATTTAAAAACAATAACTACTGTTATTTTCCCCATATTGTTGAATTAGATGTAATGTCTTATTAAATAAAATAAATAAGTAGAACTTTACATGTTGGAAATGGTTAAAACTGTAAATAAAGTCCACATCAAAAATCTTTAATTTTACAAATATTAATTTGTGTTCATACAACGTGAGACTGTATTATTGTGATGTACTATAATTAATATTATTTATTATTATTATCGTTATTATTATGATCATTATTGTCATTATTACTAATAACAATAATTATTAGCATTAACATCATTATTATTATTATTATTATTATTATTATTACTACTATTATTAGTTTCATTATTATTATTAATAATATGTTATTTTAAGTTGTTAGTTTTTTAACATTACATATTTCATCTGGCACCTTGTTTTCACTGATTTTGACTCAACATCTTCTACAGTTTATAGAATATGGAGATCAGAAAGACGTTTCACCGTCTGCTTTATCTGAATCAGTTAAAAATTAAACTACGTTACAGATATTTCTGTTTGTTTTTACAGTGTAGCTGTTGTTTTTTACAGTGTGATTGTTGTTTTTTACAATGTGATTGTTGTTTTTTACAGTGTACTTGTTGTTTTATTACAGTGTGGTTGTTGGGTTTTTTTACAGTGCAGTTGTTTTTTTTACATTTCTTACAGTGTAGTTGTTTCTATAACAGTATAGTTGCTGTTATTGTTTTTTACAGTGTAGTTGTTGTTTGTCAGCGGTATAAAGATCTAAGAGTGAAAGTCACTGTTCCTCTGTCAGCCATTAGAGCATTACACATATTACTGAAGCAAACAATCCATCACACACACACACACACACACACACACACACTCACACACTCACACACTCACACACTCACACACACACACACACACACTCTCAGTAGAGAGGCTGTTGGCTCGGTGCCTGGATGGACCAACAGACATACACACAAATTACTCCATGACCTTGTCTGAATGTGGAGCGTTTAATACAGGCAGAAACAATCAGAGAGGAGGAGGAGGAGGAGGAGGAAGACGAGGAGGAGGAGGAGGAAGATGAAGAGGAGGAGGAGGAAGACGAGGAGG
>JAMOIN010000894.1:0-22182 GCA_024666655.1 Dascyllus trimaculatus
CAATACAGGGCCGAAGGGTCTTGTCCTTCTTGTCAACGAAAAAGAAACCTGCTCCAACAGGTGACGAAGACGGACGAATGATGCCGGCGGCGAGAGAGTCCCGGATGTAGGTCTCCATGGCAGCCTGTTCCGGTCTGGAGAGGTTGTACAGCCGACTGGTGGGTAAAGTGGCTCCAGGAATGAGTTCGATAGCGCAGTCGTAAGGGCGATGGGGAGGCAAAGACAGGGCCTTTTCTTTGCTAAAAACGGGTGCGAGGTCATGGTACTCGGAAGGAACGAGATCCAACTTGACCGGGGCCTCAGAAACAGGGCTGGCGGCGTCAGCAGGGGTCAGGGCTGAGTGCAGACAGGTCTCATGACAACGGGGATCCCAAGAAATAACCTCCTCCCTCTTCCAGTCAATGTGGGGGTTGTGCGCCCGGAGCCATGAATATCCCAGGACCATGGGGGAACTGGAGTGATCTATCACGAAGAAGGTCGTCTTCTCCCGATGGTTGCCGGCCAAAAACAAAGTAACAGGAACAGTCTTTTGCTGTACCTTGGCTAGGTGGAGTCCATTTAGGGCTCGGACCTCAAGGGGGGGCTCCAGAGACTCCAAAGGAATGCACATCTGACGGGCCAACTGCAGGTCCAGGAAGTTCTCCTCGGCACCAGAGTCGATGAAGGCTTGCACAGGTACGGACTGGGATTGCCAGCAGAGGGAGGCAGCGAGCTGCAGCCGATTTGGGGAAGACGACGATAGATGGCTCACCTGTATCTCCCCAATTACTGGTGAGCCCGTCCTTTTACTGAACGCAGGGGACAGGCAGCGAGGTAGTGACCAGCCTCACCACAGTACAAACACGCATTGGCGTCCCGCCTACGCTGCCTCTCCTGGACGGAGAGCTGGTTGCGTCCCAGCTGCATGGGCTCAGGGTCTGGAGCAGTTCGGGACGGGGGTGGAGACCTCTGGCGAGTCGATGAAGGGATCCGTGGAGACTCCGAGCGGAGGGTCCTCTCCCTCCGTCGCTCGCGGATGCGGTTGTCAACCCGTATGGCTAGATCAATGATTTGATCCAGGTCGCTCGCGTCGTCACGGGTGGCCAGCTCATCCTTTATGCCATCCTGCAATGCCGCGTAGAAGGCCCCTCGCAGAGCTGCATCGTTCCATCCACTTCCCGCTGCAGTAGTGCGAAACTCGATAGAGAAGTCCGCCACACTCCGGTTCCCTTGACGCATGGCCAGAAGACGGTGACTCGCATCTCTTCCTTGCACCGGGTGGTTGAACACCTTCTTCATCTCTGTGGTGAAGGCGATGTAGGAGCCGCAGATCGCCTCCTGGCGTTCCCAAACCGCAGTACCCCACTCTCTCGCTCGGCCAGACAAAAGGCTAACCAGGAAGGCTACTCTGGCCCTATCGGAGGCGTATGAGTGAGGTTGTAAGTCAAAGACTAACGAAACCTGAGTTAAAAAAGACTGGCAGGAACCAATGTCGCCATTATAGCGTTCGGGAACGGGCACATGTGGTTCACGAGCTGACTGGCTGACAGCAAGACTAGCAATAGCCGGATCATTGCTAACGGGTGTAACCATAGGCGTGGCAGCAACAGTAGCCGATTGGGCAGCTAGCGAGCTAATCTTCCCCGTGAGTTGGGAGACCTGATTTATCAGCGCGTGGTTACTCTCCACAAGACCCTGTAGCAAGGAGTCATGCTGCCCTATCACCACACCCTGACGAGCAATGGCTTGTTGCAGATCTATCTCACTAGGCACAGGCCTAGTGCCGGTCTCATTGCCCGCTGAGCTCATGGTGGCCAGACCGTACTGTTACGGACGGTGCAGAGACTCAGGCGCAGGCAAGGACACACGGCACACAGATATACAAAATCAAAGCGTTTATTAATAACAACGGAGAACAGAAAATCACTGCTAAGCAGGAAAACTAACTAACAAACAAATGCAAAACTAAAAGCGAGCAAAGGCTGAAAACTAACTAAAAGTAACAACAAAAAGCGAGCTGCAAAAGGCGAGCTGAAAAACGAAACAGGAAACAGAAAGCGAGCTACTAAAACCTAAGAGCTGATAACAAACAAGACACTGGGAAAACTGAGCTAAACGGGCTAATGCTAATGCTAGGCTACTGAACCTGAACGGAGAGGGGGCACGACGGAGCAGGTGAGCGGAGCAGGTGGGAGCAAGGGCAGGCAGGCAGGCAGGCAGGGTGGTGGTGAGCTGAGGTCCGGGAGTGGGGGTGGCAATCCACGACTGGGATCCTGACGGTGGCTGGGTTTACAGGCGGAGTGGAGGCAGTGGTTGAGCTGATCCGGAGGAGGCACACATGGACGGCAGACGGGGAACCAACTGGAAGCGGAGAGGGAATAGCGTTAGCAATAGCAATGGTGCAGAGCAAAGCAAGCAGGGCAGACGAAACAAGAGCAGAGGTTGGCAACTGACGGAGGCTATGCGACGGTCTGGCATCGAGGAGCATGTGGAGCGTGGTTTTAACTGAGAGAGTGGGAGCTGATCATCCAATCGCACGCGTGCCTCCTCCGCTGATTACGAGTGGCTGCACCTGCCGTGCTCCTCGCTGCCCACACCTTGCTCACGCCCACCTGGAAGAGAGAGAGGGAGAGGGAAAAGGGAAAGGGAGGCTGCCAGCTCAGGCAGCAGAGGTGGAGGGCGTGACAAATATTCCACCATGGCAAAGTAACTCGGGGCGTTATAATGAAAGAATTATGCTTCTACTGAGTTATTTCACTGTACAACAATTCTAGTCATAATTCCTTCGCATAATCCTTTGCTGTTATGAAAATGGATTTGGGAAGGCATTGTGCTCATTTCAAAAAAAGATATTTCAATGCAGCCTCTGCTGATTTGTAAAATTACTTGCCAGTTTAACTCAAAAGAAGACGGGTGGGGTGGGGGGGCTCCGCGATTTAAAGACATAACTGGCATCTCTCTGTGTCTCTTTTGATACTTTCCAAGACTTACTTTCCTCAGACTTCATAAAAGAGCTCATCATCCCAACACACGTATGTCATTTTGAAGCCTGCACATTGTTTGTTTGTTCAGCAAGTGCCGGAGAGCTGGAGGGCCAATCAGTTGTGCTCCTAATTTTAGGTTCTCCCAAAGTCTCGCTTCATCAAAGTGCTCAGATCAAAGCAGCCAGCTGTCTTGTTCACCTTTAGGAATGTGCTACTTCTCCACGACTCTCTCCAGCGCTGAATAACAGCAGTTGGATCCTTTCATAAAGAGACTTTCTTAAATCGTACATCCCATTACGACTTATTGATGCTGAGAGGGAACATCTGTGTTTGGCTGACGCTTGCTTTTAATTCTGTCTGTTAATCATAATATAAATGCTGTGGTGCGTTCTCGCCGTTAGATGGCTGGCTGACCTTGACGCACAAACGTTCTGACTGACTGACTGTGGAGATGCGCATCTCATATGGATTTCTGTGAGGCCCTGCAGTCTTATTGGCATGTGAGATCATGCTCAGGAAAGAGTGTCTGCTTCATCATAACTTCAGGCTTGAGCTCCCACGCGCTCAATCAGATATGGGCTCATGCAGTCGACCCTCAAGGTATCAATGGGGGTCGCGTTGCAATGGACCCGTCCCAAAACTGCACCTACAATACAAACAGGATATTATCTCCACGTGAGGCGCAAGCATGTAATTATTTTATCTACTTTTACTTTCTGATGTCTTCTAAAGCATCAGAAGGATTAAAACAGCATCAGTACATGAAGCTACGAGTCCGGCGGCTCCACCACTGTCGTCTTACTAGTACCTGACTCCCTCCAAAACGCCTATCAAATGCAAAAATGGGCAAAGAGGTGAAGTGGGAGCGGAGCCATACAAACATCTCCGAGCCATGAACAATCCTACGACATCACCCACCTGTCACTTACAGCAGCTAAGCCCTAATTATACATGCATTTAAGCCTTGATACGACCTGAATAAGTAAACTATAAACAAGCCCCGCCCTGTACAGTTGTCATGAAGAGGGAAATTAGCCATAGAAATCAAAACAGTCTTTATAACAGAGTGCAAACATGATTATTTCAGCTGTAAAATTGGGGATTTTAACATGGGGGTCTATGGGGATCGACTCAGTTTTGGAGTCGGCCTCAAGTGGTCATTCAAGGAACTGCGTTTTTTGGCACTTCTATCAATCTCTGAGGTTCACACTTGATCTGAAAGGAAGAAGCATGAAAAATGATTTCATGTGTGAGAGTCTTTTCTGAATTGGCACACAGGTCATTGTGTGAACTACAGGGGAGCCAGACTAGTTTGGGAAGGGGGTCTCTACGATGTTGTCAGCAGGGTCACTCCGTATCAACTCAGCAAGATTAGGGGAGGTCAGCTGCTTGACCATCTCGGAATCTCTTGAAACTTTGTAGGAATGATCTTTGGCATCTGAAACTGACAACATTTTTTTTTAACTGACAGTCCAACATTTTCACAATTTTTCACCAAATGGAAATCTTCAATAAATCATCCGCGAGTTGGAAATTGAATGAGATGCCACTTTCAGATGTCCATATCTCTTGAAGTATACGTTCTAGAGTCTTTGAATTATCAGGGGATGTTCAGAAGTTTCTGGTGAATGTTGTCTTAATGCTAAAATATTTAATCTATTTATTGTTTTACACACATGCATTAAAATTATTCTATTGCATCAATGATTATGAGCTATTATATTAAATTAGGGTTCATTTCCATATGTAAAATAGAGCTTCATTTCCACATATAACATCTTGGTGTCTTAGCTACAATATTAAACTAGGTAATGTTCATAATTAATAGCAGTCTCTGCCTTTCCACGTATTATGGTCAGGTAAAATAGTATTATATATGTTCAAGAGGCTTAAACCATTACTTTTATTTTGGTGAATTCACACCATCATAACTCTATAGGGACTCAAACACAATACTTAGACTTGTTAGGTAGATCCTACTTCAATCAGATTTCTCTGTTGGACATCAGTTTGGCACAACAGCTCTTGTTTTTCAATGATCATTGATTTAAACCGGTCAACAGATATGGCTGCACCAAGCTTTAATGTTTTCTGCGAGATGTTAAAACTATGCGCCGCTGAATTTTTTACCAATGTAGGCACGTGGGACTTGGAGTGTTAGCCAACTGCCGCAGATAAACAGAAACCAATGCCTGTCTGGCCTTACCGCTAGAGGTGGCCAGCCAACTTTTTTACACAATAAGCAGCGATGAGTGGAATAGCTGTCACTGATGATGAATCTGAGGGTGTTATAAACTGAATCTAAAGCTTTCAGAGTGGAAGCAGAGGCGTTTCTGTAGATGATATCTCCATAATCTAGGACAGACAAGAAGACTGCTTCGATTATTTGCTGCCTGTAAAATACCAGAAAAGTGGCTCTGTTTCTGTAAAAGTATCCAATTTTCTGACTAACGTTTCGATATGAAATTTAAATGTGAGTTTTTGGTCCAGGTGGATGCCCAAATATTTAAATTCGGAGACTCTCTCGATGTTCCGCCCGGTCAAAGTGGTGATGTTTAAACTGCCTTCGGGGAATTCTCCGGATCTTGAGAGGAGCATGTATTTAGACTTTTTTGGCATTGATGACAAGTTTAAGCTGGAACAGTGCATTTTGCAGTTGCTCAAAAGCTTTTCGCAGAGATTGAATGGCCGACTGTGCAGTATCAGAAAAGCTGTACGGAATTGTGTCATCTGCGTACAGATGGGAACGAGATATTATTGATGTAAACTGTGAAGAGAACAGGACCCACAGTTTGTGGCACTTAAGCACTGACTTATTTTTTTAATCTTGGGGGTTCACACGTCATCTTAATGGAAATAGCATGAAAAACGATTTCTGATGTGTGAGTATTGTTTGAATCGACACACTGGTCATTGTGTAAACTACGGGGAGCCAGACGAGCTTGGGAAGGGGGTCTTTAAGATATTGTCAGGTTGTTATTTTTGCCATGTGTGGTGTGTGAGTCATACATAAGGGCATCGTTAATTTACTCATTGATATTGGCATTCATGCTGTTCTTGCCGTCATCATCAAAGTGTGGAGTACGTATTCTAAACGTCACTCACTTTAACTCAGATATATAAAAAAAAAAACTACTACTTGATACCAGACGCTATAAAACAAACAGAAGAAAACTGACCTTCTGTTGAGCTAAAAGCTTCTGTTAGGTTTATATTAATTATCTTATTAATTAAAATGCTTTATAGAGGTTGGAACTGACATTTCTGACCATTAAAAAGTGAAAAAAGTCATCTTCCCTGAAAGCCACGTTGTAAACCACACACTGATAATAGTGTGCGAAAACAAGTTTTTAGATAACTTGAATGGCAATCGACCCCAAATCAAAACGTGACCCCATATAGGCTGAATTTCTCTTCTAGCGGGTTTCATTTGAGTGTTTTCTATTACTTTTTAAAAATGTAAAAGTAGCTAGGAATCCACAAGAACGCAATTTTAATTACTAGGTAATTAATTCTGTTACAAACGGCCAGAGACTCAGGTGCAGGACAACAAGACACGACACAGAATGTTTCAAAATAAAGGTCTTAAAAAGAACGATATCCAAAAGTCAAACCCACACAAGGTAATAGCGAGCTAGGAATGATTGTAGCAAAAGGAACTACACAACAATGGCTCCTAACATGAGGAACAACAACTGAATGCATAAGCATGAATGGAGCAAACAAAGGGAGAGCTAGATAAGATAAGAACTGGACTCATGAACATGGAGCTAATGAGGTATATACAGTACACACGAACCAACTGGTTAGCAAACAAGAACTAGGAAAAACTACTAAGTACATAACTTAACTGCGGGGCAGCAGAGAGTGGGGGCTGGGGCGGTTTGGCAGGTGGAGCGTGGCGTGTGGCGGCATAAATGGTTGATGGCGGTTTGGCAGTTGGAAAGCTGAAGGTTGGGACCGAGCAGATGCCGGGGAACCAGGGAGATCCTTCCAGGAGGGGGGATCTGAAGAGGCAGTCGCCAGAGAGTTCGGAGGGGTATGGAGTCCTGAGTGGTTCCGGTCAGTTTCCTCAGAGGGTAGGAGGCTTCGGCACACACCACAGTAGACGGAGATCCAAAGTGGAGCCAAAAGAGAAGGGAATTAGTCGAAGGCATAAAGGAAAGGGAGCCAGACTAGCTGAGGTAGAAACTGATTGTTAAGCTCAACGGTCTGACGAAGACTGAAGGCTCAGGGTGAGGTTATATCCAGTCACAGGCGGGAATCAGACCCAGGGGCGCCTCATCAGCTGGTTACTCATCAGATCTACCTGCCGCCAGCCGAGCTGCACACAGCGCTCCCGCCCACCAAGAGGAGGAGAAGCCAGAGGGCGTAACAACAGAGGGCGTAACAAATTCTGCCATAAGTACAATATGTAGAATGCTCCTTTTGTTTCTTTTGAGTTTTATTTGATGTAATGTTACCCTTAGAAGTGTGCTGGACAACACAAACTGTGCAAAGTACTAG
This sequence comes from Dascyllus trimaculatus, assembly GCA_024666655.1. Lineage (NCBI taxonomy): Eukaryota > Metazoa > Chordata > Actinopteri > Pomacentridae > Dascyllus > Dascyllus trimaculatus. The sequence goes on from JAMOIN010000894.1 coordinate 7,470, forward strand.
ATGGAAGTGAAGTGTACATTTACCAACACAAAGTATTGGGCGGGTTTGCATTTGACAAGAATAGAGACCAGGAGTGAGAGCTTTTTTTGGGGAAGGAGGAGTAATCTAAGCGTGGGTGTCTGTCTGCGCTGATGTTTTGATTGGTGTCACATTGAATCGTGCGAGTTCCTGCGAGATCAGAAGCTGTGACGTCAGAGGAGTCCGCAGGATAATCTCAGTTATTATGTGCGAAAGCCCATCTTCGCCTAATCTTCTGCTCGGAGCGTATTTATAACCGCGAGACATAATCAGTCGGATGTCTCGGTGTGTGATACAGCGCTGCACCATTCAAAACCGGTTAGGAATGTGACACCATCAACCCCGTGGACTCGCCCACTATCTCAAATGCACGTTCCGCAGTCACGCACAAAGCCACAGACTCTCCGTTTAAATTGCAGTCAGTTGCAAAGATGGCACATAAAATAGAACCTAACAGGGCGTCTTTGCTTCAACCTGCAGAGAGACACGAACAGATCATGCAAGGAAGAGAAAAATCACCTGGAAAAAGTCATGTTAATACGTTTCGACAGAGATAAATCCTACAAAACTAAGCCAAGGTGAAAGAGAATTTAAAAAGTGGCCAGCGTCAGACCACAATGTAGTGCAAAGGAAGAAAAATTTAAGAAGCAGCAACACTAATGGGGATGAATGAGCTTAATGTGGCTTAACATACATTCATCACCGGAAAAGTAGTCGGAATTAAATTTGATTAATATCGAGGATACATCCTGAGGTCAACACAGTGATAATTCAGAAGTATTTAGTAAGTATTCAAACCTCGTCACACTCCATTGTGTGTATGCATTTTTGAAATGAAGAAATAGTCGTTATAGATCATTGGTTGTAGGCTGATAGGAAAAATATGTAAGTAAACTCCAGTTTTTATGTTTATTTGCAGATTTATTCAAATAAATGACTTAAATATTTCATCTGAAAGGTGTCTGGGCCTTTTGGAAGCAGTTGCAGCTTTGGGTTTTCTTGGGTAAGTCTCTACACGCTTTGCACACTTGGATTTGCACAGTTTATCCCATTTTCCCGGGTAGATCCTCTCAAGCCCCTTCAGATTTGATGGGAAGCGTCTGTGAACTGCCATCTTCAGGTCTCTCCACAGATGTTATATGGGGTTTAAGTCTGTGCTGTAGCTTAGTCGCTCAAGGACAGGCGGAGGCTTGTCCTGAAGCAGCCCGAGCAGCAAAGTCCTGGCAGTGTGCTTCGTATCACTGTCATGCTCAGAGGTGAATCTTCGCCCCGCTTTCAGGTCGTTTCAGGTCCAAGCGCCTCTCTGCGTTCGTCTGCATTCATTCTCCCTGTCCTCGCCGCTGAGAGGCATCCTTATGTTGTGATGCTGCCACCACTATGTTTCACTGTAGGGGTGGCATTAACCAGGTGATGAACGGTGCTCGGTGTTTACGAGACACCATGATTGGATTTCTGCTCAGCGAATTAAATTTTTGTCTCCTCAGACCAAAGAATGTTTTTCCTCAAGCAATCAGAGTCCTTTGAACCAAGCGTCCGTCATGTCTGTCGAGCTGCTCTAAAGGCTTAATTGATGGAGTGCTGTGGAGGTGGTTGTCCTTCCTGCAGGTTCTCCCAGCTCTGCAGAGGATTAATAAAGTTCTGTTAGAGGGACCATTGGGTTCTCATTCCCCTCGCTGATTAAGGATATTGTTATTCAGTTTGGCTCTACAGTCAAACCTATTGAAAGTCCTGATGGCTCTAAACTTCCTTCTTTACACACATTGAGGCCACTGTGCTGCTGGGAGCGTTCAGAGCTTTAGAAATGGTTTCATGCTCCTGCCCAGATCAGTGTATGTGGATTGGATTTTGTCCTGATATGCAGTGTGAATTGCAGGACCTGATATACACAGGTGTGTGACTTTCTAATCTCTGTGCACTACCTTCAGCTTGCCACAGGTGGTAACCCACAGGGGTGCCTCCAGGAAATTTTTTCAGAGTGGCAAGGTACAGCCGCTGAAAATCTCAGAGTGGCACACCAAAACCAAAAGACAGAGCAGAATTTCAGTTTTCTATGTTGTGCTGCTGTTGTATACATCGATCAGTCACAACATGATGACCGCTGACAAGTGAAGTGTATGACATTGATCATATTGGTACTATGTGGTGTTCTGATGGAAAAACCTTGGATTTTAACATCCGTGTTGATGAGACTTAGACACCCAAATGAACATTGTCCCACAACAAACACACTCCCTCATGCAAATGGAAATCCCAAATGTCACTGGCAGGAAAATGCACCCCACCACATGGAAACAACATCAAACTATCAGGAACATATTGAGGAACATGACAATGGCCCAACATGTTGATTTGACCTCCAAACTTCCTACACCCCATTGTGATCAAGCATCAACAGGATGCAGTGGAACAAGTTTGATTGACAGAGGCCCCACTGCACAAGCCAGAGTACCCAAAGGATCCAGTGCCCTGGTCCTGGTTCCAGACCCCATAGGACACCCTGAGAGGTCCTCTTGTCCATGTCCAGTGGTTCAGAGCATTTTAGACCACATAAGGTGGACCAACACAATCTTAGTCAGGTGGTCATAATGTTATGCCTGATCTATGTACGTCAGAATGAGTTTAAAATGGCCTTGAGAAGAGACGCTGTAGCTTATTTAAGGGAAAGAAGTTCACCTACAGGCATCATAAATTAAATATACATCCAGAATAAAGTTGGACATTTTAATATGAGGTTCGATGGCGACTGACTCAGTTTTGGAGCGATCCTCTAGTGGTCATTCGGGAAATCGCAGGTTTTGGCACCTTTGTGCTGGCTTTATTTTTCAACCCTGGAAGTCAACACTCGAAGTGAGATTAAATAATGGATAATGATGAATAATCATGAAAAATGATGATTGGTGTGTTAGTCACTGTGTGAACTAGAGGAGCCAGAGTAGTCCGGTGGGGATTTTAATTTCCCTGTATGCCATGGATCGTGCATAATAAAGGCTATTATGGATGTGTGATTCACACATGGGGGTGATTTATGGTGACATCACTTACAATAACATACTTGTGATCCCTAATAGGCAGGTTTTTTTCTTCCAGTGGGTCCCATTTGAGTGTGTTTTTATGGGGCCCGAGATGTAAAAAGTAACTAGGATTTCAAAAAGATGAGAGAATTAAAGTCACATTCGGATTTTAATGATTTCAATATTGAAAATTCAGTCCGAGTGTGATGATAACTACTGCAATTTGTGGTGCAATAAAATGCCTTCACATTGTTGCTCGACTACTTGTTGCCATATTTTGGTTGTTCCTTCATTAATTGTAGAGGTCATGCTCTGTATTGCATCCATATATGACACTGCAAATAGAAAAAAGATGAATATGACAACATTGAGACTTTTGAGAACATATAGTAAAATGATATCGAGCTTAGGTGAGCTCAGGACTCAGCTGTATAACAAATGATTTAACTGTAGCTGTACCTTCCCTCAGCGTTGAGAATTATTTATAATTAGTAATTAATTAGGTTACCACTGTGTTGTTTTATGTTGTGCACCTCTTCCGCTTTGGAGATGTTCATATTCAGCCTGCTGCAGTGTGACACTGCAGGTATTTATTAAACTACAAACAGCTTGAGGCAGCTGCTATTTAATTTATGACGCCTATAGGTGAACTTTCTCCCCTTAAATATGCTGCAACATCTCTTCACAAGGCCATTTTAAACTCATTCTGACATACACCGATCAGACATAACATCACGACCACCTGTCTAATATTGTTTTGGTCCCACTTACGTGCTCAACAATGATCTGAACCATTGGACATGGACAAGAGGACCTCTCAGGGTGTCCTATGGGGTCTGGAACCAGGACCAGGGCACTGGATCCTTTGGGTACTCTGGCTTGTCCAGTGGGGCCTCTGGCAATCAAACTTGTTCCACTATATCCTGTTGATGCTTGATCACAATGAGGTGTAGGAAGTTTGGAGGTCAAATCAACATGTTGGGTCATTGTCATGTTCCTCAACATGTTCCTGATTGTTTGATGATTTTTCCATGTGGTGGGGTGCATTTTCCTGCAGGGGTAGACCAGTGACATTTGGGATTTCCATTAGCATGAGGGAGTGTGTTTGTTGTGGGACAATGTTTATTTGGGTGTCTAAGTCTCATCAACATGGATGTTAAAATCCAAGGTTTTCCATCAGAACAGTACATAGTACCATTATGATCAATGTTATTCACTTCACCTGTCAGAGGTTTTAATGTGTTGGCTGATCGGTGTAAGATGTAAGATGAACAGTCTTGGGCCTTGTACACGGTACATTAAAACTGGTCTGGCAGATGGTGTAAAACCCAAACATTTGTCTTGTTGAGTGACATCTTGTTCAGGGTTGAAATAATTTATCACCAGCCTGTCTTTGTAAACGGCCGCATCAAAGCGAGGACGGCACCAGAGCAAGGAAAAGGGGTTAAGGGGTAATTCCGGGACAAGGCCTTGGTGTCTTCCTCACCGTGACTTGAGGTAGTTCACTCGTGGTTACTTTACACACCTGCTGACTAACAGGGAAAACGCTGCCACAACACTTATGAAAAGGATATTTTAGATTTATAAAGACATACGGGGAATTCCAGTGGCGGGCTGTTTTACACCTCGGCCTTCAGTGGCGTCCAACCTGAATCAAACCACCTCTTAATACCATCATTATGATTCCACGGCTATAGAAACCATCAGTATTTCACAGAAAGGCAGTGTAACAGGACGTTGCATCGCAGACAGGTATCTCATGTAGTGAGAATGAATGCCATTACTAAAGCAAGAAACCCAATAGAACAACTCAACAAGTCTCCTTTCACTGCAGCCATAGAGGCTAATGCTGAAAGTCAGGTCTCTTCTGTCGTATTTTAATTTTTTAATACTTTTACGATAACGTTTTAGCTTGTGCAGCTAAGCTCTCTGATCGTCCAATCAGATGACGGAAAATGCTGACATCATCGTACGCCTGTCAGATGGCCCTGAGGTCACCAACTTGAAATCTGATTGGTTAAAGCAACAATTTCATTGCGATGTATTTTAAGCTACAAGCGTCTACACTTCTGATTCTGAAGGCCTCAGGGTAGATATCTTTGACCCTGGCAACACATGATGGCTGAAATATGATTGGATAAAAGCTCTAATATAAACATACACTGCTGGAAGCACCAAAGCCCAGAGACATGAGATTACTGGGAAAATATTAAAACGAAAGTCAGTGATTCTGATAGAGTTTAGGACAGCAGAGAAGGCCTCGCTGGCCCCGATGGCCAACCACTGGAGCATTCAGAGTAGCGGTGTATCAAACAGTGAGTGTATTAATGTGACTTTAATCCATAAATGAATGTAAAACAAATAAGTTAAATACAAAGGTTAATGTTATAGTACCTTGTGGGATGTTCAGCCTTCAATTAGATAACATAGCATCCCCCCTTGACCCAATTATGTGCATTTTATTGAAGTGCCATTCCAGTTTTTTTCCGGCTGAATTCAGTTGTCCAGTCGCATCAAGGTAATGACTGTGTACACAATGTTTTATTTAGACCTTTATTTGTGCAGAGGGGAGCTCACGGCGAGCGAGGTCTCTCTATCAGGAGCCCTCTCTTACCAGAGACGATCCGCTGATGCCTCCATTATGCAGGAAGGAGACTAACACAGACGGCTAGCAAGGACACGCCTGACGGTCTGACTGTGGTTTTGTCATCGTGGCTGCTCATTTGTAATGTAATAGCTGGGCTGGCTTTGATGACGGACAGCGACGCTCTGTAAAATATCGCCTTTTTACACTTAAGTTTTGGGAGCTGGAGTGAGAAATGGAGACAGGCGTGAGGTTATAAAGGGCTAATTGAATTTTTGTATTTATTTAGCCGGCGTATTGTTTCGAGCGCAGACGAGCAGACACCGAGTTTTCATCATCTCAAGCCGTGATTAATATATTTGCGAGTAACCTGAAATGCCACATGATCTCATCTTGCGAGGCATCAATTAAGGGCGCCTTGATTTATTCTGGGGCGAGGTGAGGATGGGTGGAGCATGGCGAGTGTGCGCCAGTCTGCTTCAAGTCCAAATAAACAGCGCACATTTGCTTTCCCATCACACACAGTTCATATTTGGCCAAACGTGGCTGCAAGAATAAACATCCCAGAGCAGTTTTGACCCATCGCTTGCCATCCTCCCCATTATGTAATCTGAGGTTTCACTCAGTCGCCCGACTTACCCTTTCGAATAAAGACAAACAAACCAGGGTGGATACAGTAACTCGGGCAAAAGTGATATCGCATTTATTGCTGCGTTCTTTGCATTCACACTAATTTTCTAACGCAGACTGGATGAGTAGACTCAACAGACAGTGGAAGAGCTGGAGGACAAGCAGCAGTTATTCTAATTCAAGCTTTGATTAAAGAAAAACAACTCGCTCAACAGGGGAGGAAAGTCACCGCTTAGAAGGACCCTGAAGGCAAACTTTTAATATCCATCTTTGGACAATGTGTCGAACTTGAAGAGAGGACTAGCAGTGTTTTTTCTTTGTAATGTTTCAACCGTCCGGTCTTCGACATATATGGAGCAGAAGCTGCTAAAGATTCAGTCGTGCTTTAACCTTGGCGGAGCTTAAGACTCGGGCCTCTTGTGCACACAGGGTCCCGCTGATAATTACAGGACTTTGCTTCTCTTCGCGCACTCCTCCACCCTCAAAATGGTAATCGCACACCGCTCTAGTTCAGAGCAATTTTAGCCGCCGCGCTGCCCGTTCCGCATGCAGCTCGTGTCCATTCGTTCCCTCTTTCTTCGTGCCCACTTTGGAAGACCCCGGGGCCTCGAGGAGGAGCCGGTTGGTGGAGATCCCGATAAGGTGCAAGGCTTTGAGGGACGTGTGAAAGCTTTATTCTGTCCGCCTCTTTTCTTCTCTGCCGTATCGAGAGCCAGCATAGAGGCCACTTATCTGTATTTGTCCTGTTCTGTATGGTTTGTTCGACTGACTGAGCTTCTGTAGCCGCGCTGAAATGACATTTTCATCGCCTTTTGCTTTGAACACATGAGCTTTTTTTTTCCTTTGTCTGCGTCTGCTTCGCATCACCGGCGTGTACGCAACATCATGCATCACAGACGTGGGCTACAGACAGGTGACAAACTGAGGGGGGGGGGGGTCAGAATATATTAATACAGGGAAATAATGGTCGCAGATGCTTCCCTGCACGGCATGAGAGGACCCTGAGGGATTCGATGAGCGTAAAAAACTACATAAATCATATGAGAAGACCTCCCACAGTCATCGCTTCAAACAGAGTGCTCACTCCATTAGCGCAGCTTTACAGACGTCACTGATGATGTTCGGGGTGTTGCTGCGCCCCAGTGTGTCACTAAAACACATTTTGTTTCTCTTTTCACTCGCGATCTACCTTCAGATAGAGCGGCACAATAGAATTAATTTTAACGTTCCGGGAGCTGAACCCGTTTCGGCGGTAATCTAATATTACATCTGCGTGTCTGTGGTTGCGTTTCCAGCTTTGTTAACTTTTTGGAGGGCTTGTTCAGAGAGTCGAGGATGTGTTTTATCATCCTAAAGTTTGAGGAAGGGGGGAGGGGAGCATGTCTGCGTCACCCCACAGCTTGAAGGTGCTGGTGCTGAACCTCCTTGCACCTGTGTGGGTGTTCTCCGGGTGCTTTGGTTTCCTCCCGCAGCGCAAAGACACGCGTTGTAGGTTGATTAGTGATGCTAAAGTGACCGTGAGTGCGCAAGGTTCCGTTCCATTCCCCCGTAACATCCCACACTAATAGAAGCACAAGAATTTCGAACATGTAAAACGAAGATGAGATGCTCTGCTCTGCTTCTGCTTGTGTGGCATTGACCTTTGTACAAAAGGTCAGATGTCTTTGAGTAAGAAATGCATACATTCGATCCTCTAATCATAGGCTGAATGCATCAGCTTCCTTTGATTATGCCTCAAGTCTCCAGCAGAGCACAAGACGAGCAGTGATAGTGGGGGAATATGACATCAGAACTAAGTGAAAGTGCCAAATTGTTATTCTAGGCAAAGAAGGTTTTCTCAGTGTCAAGTCATGACCAGACTCGAGGCTTCTAGGGGGACAGCGCACGGCCCTCGAAAATACTTGCAGGAAACTGGATCGGTTTCATCCAGAGCACGATCAGGCAGACCAAAAGTGATGACGCCATCAGGAGATCAATACGTGGAGCTTTCTTCACTTAGAGATAGAAAAGCTGCTTCGTCGCAGATGCAGAATTTGCTAAAAAAAAAAAAGCACAAGACTCCAATCAGCAAAAGGCTCGTCAAAAGAAGTTCAAGAGGACACACAGCATCTCTTAACCAGCTTTTAGGAGGAGAAACGAGGCCGAGCGCTGTGAAGCTGCCTGCACAGATAGGTGAATCCTCCACGACGTCATGCATGGGGCTTCTGAACAGCATTTTAAAGCTAAGTGTGACGGCTTCAATCATCGCCTTCATCATCCTAACTCCTGGCTAAAGAGTTAGTGGAGCTGAGGTGGTCCATGCAAACATCTCTGGGCCGTGGATTGTCCTTTGGCGGCACCTACCTGTCATCCAAGGTGGCCACATCTTTAATTATGTTAAAGGCATGACATTAGGGCCTAAATGCAATCAGGAAATTAATCAAATGGGTGAATTATATAAAATTCCAACCCTGTGCAGTTGTAATAAACAGGGAAATTAGCTATAGAGGCCAACAGGTTTTTGTACGGGGGGTTTAAACCTGTTCATTTCTGTTGTAAAGTTACAAAGTTTAATATGGAGGTCTGTGGGCAGTGACTCGCTTTCGGAGCAGCCTCAAGTGGCCATTCGAGGAACTGCAGTTTGTAGATTCATTTTTCAGACCTGTAAATTATTGTTTGGTTAATACTTACCAGCGTTTTGCAGTGTATAAAAAAAATACTTTTTACTGATGAATCCAAGTTTGAGATCTGAGGCAGCAACAGAAGGGAGGGAAAGAGGATGATACAGAGTACATTTACTCAAGTACTGTACTTAAATAATGTTTTTAGCTATATGTACTTTAAATCTTTAAGTGTTTGTCTTTTTCTATTTCCACTTCACTACATTTGTCCAACAGTTGCTGTTACTTTACAGATTTGTGCTCACAAAACATATGAAAAACTTGTCAAATGTTATGTTTTGTTATCAACCAGACCAACAGTTTATATAAGTACAGCTGAAATGACCATTGGATGGATTAATCAGTTACATGAGTGACAAAATTATTTCACAACCGTTTTTCTAACCTTTGAAGCCATTTTTCATAATCCAGCTCCACAAAAATGCTACATTTCCTCGTAGTTATTTCAACAAATTCAATGTGGTTTTGATCATTTTCAAGGTTTGGACTGTTGTTAGAACAAGACAAGCATTGTTAAGGTGTCAGTTTGGGCTCAAGGTAGCATATTGTTTGAATAAAGTTCTGAAAAGTTATGAAAAGCTCTAAAATGAAACAAAACTTGTCCAAAATCAGTCAAAATTGTCCAAATTGACTTGAAACCTGTACGAAGTGACTAAAAATTTGTCTGGAATGACTCAGAATTGTTCAAAATGACTGAAAACATGTTCAAAAAAATCTCAAAAATGTTCAAACTTACACGAAAGATTGTCCAGAGTGTCGCAAAATCGGTCTGAAATGACTCGAAATTTGAATGAAAAGACTTGAAACTTGTCTAAAATGATGCAAAATTGTCTAAAAATATTCTATACTTGTTCAAAATTACTCAAAATGGACTAAAAATGACTTGAAACTATCAAAAATGACTCCGAAATTTGTTCTAAATCATATCAAATGTATGTTATAACAAATATATATCATTTATTAGTGACAGAGGCCATTTTTTCTGCATTACGTACTTTAAACTTTTGATTAAAAGCACAAAATTTCAAACAATATTGCCTAAAAGAAGTTCAAAAAGTTTAAAAAATATACATAAAATGAATAAAATGGACTAAACCAGTCTTCAAAACCACCTTAATGTATTATCTAATAAACATTCTGTTTGTTTTTTAAATGGAAGAAGAAATGAAAAGCTAGATATGTGACAATCAGTCCCTGAAACCATTTGTTTACTCCTAATCCTTCCGCCGTCTTCTCACCATTCAGCAAATTGTTTTGACCCCAATCCGGCGCCTTTGTTTACCCGTGGCTGCTTATAATTGAAACTTAATACGAAGCATGTCCGGAAACTCTTCTGATTAATGAGAAGCGAACACACGGCGATTATTCCGGAGTGAAGGTACATGAGGGACTAACAGCTGATACACGGAGGTTTTTAAGTCTTTACCCCCACAGTAGTAAAATTGGAGTCATGACCTACACTTCAAACAATTTAGCTGTGAGATTAAATATTGGTGCACTTCAAAGGGAGGGAAGAATGCGTGGCCGCGGTGCCTTGAGCAATGCACAGTGGTCCACCTCAAAGCTGGTGGCTACCCAGCTGACATGTTTCTATGGGAACCGTGAGATAGCAGGCGTTGGGGTTTGTTCTAGCCCAGAGGAATCCCGTCTTCGCTGTGACAGTGATATTCCAAATTGATAGTTCTGCTATATTATCCGGTCTGTGTGATCATTGCTTCTCGCCGAGCCTCATTTTCAATTTGTCCTTCCCTCAGACTGCCGCTGTCATGCCTCCACTCAGCCCGCTATCTCATTTGCTCTTCCTCTATCTAATCTCGGTCACTTCCTGTTCGTCTCTTCGCCCCTCGCTTTCTCCTTCGCTCTCCCTCTGCCTCCCCTCCAAATTGGACGACGCAATCCTGATCTGAGTTTGGGTTTCCAGTGTGTGTGGGGGGGGGGGTTTGATTGGAAAACGGACAGAAATGAGGCCGATGGGAGAAAAAAAACAAAACAAAAGGGAGAGGGGCTGGAAAAGCGAGTGGGTGGCTTAACTGTGAGTGTTTGTGCACGCGTACGTGTGGGAGACCGGCTAAAAGCAACCAGCGGAGATAGCGGTGTGTCATGAAGCTCCAGCATGGTGCTCAGTCAGATCTAGGGATACTGTCACATCCGATCCTCCTCAACGCCGGTCTCTGCGCTCCGTGGGCCAACGAGGTCCACGAGACATCACAGAGATGTAGATATAAATACTACACCGTCCGAGCTACACCTTCTTCTCGTGTCCCGCGGCAACTGCAGCCTCGGTCCACAGCGCTCTATCGATCATAGCGGGTCATTAAACTTGATTTGCCAGTTGTTTTATGCAAAAAAAAAAACATCAATAACCTGAACTTCATGGTCTGTAGCTCGCATGAATGGGTTGCTGGAATAGATATTGTAACATATAAGAAAGCCCAGTAAAGAACATTTGTCATATATCCAGTTGGTGTTTTGGTTGATGGAGTAAATACATTAGGCAGAGTTAACTAAATGGCTTCATTTTCCTTTAATAGAATTTAATAGATTTATAGGATATTTAAGATATACATATTTACATATACACTGATCAGACATAACATAATTACCACCTGAACCACCTAAATGTGTGTGATTATAGTGAATTCTCTAATTATTTAGGGTGCATGTGTAGGATTTAGGAGGACCTGCTGGCAGAAATGCAAGATGATATTCATAATTACATTTTTCATCGCAATGAACCCTTCATACCTACACATGGTGCAGGTCCTTATACACGGAGCCCACAACCGCCATGTTTCTACAGCATGCCAGACTGGACAAACCAAACACTGGTTCTAGAAAGAGCCATTTTTAGGGACCACTGTAGGTTTGCATACAGGCTTGGAAGGTGAATATACACAAATCAGACATAACATCATGATCACCTGCCTGATATTGTGTTGTTCCTTCTGACATGGTCAAAATGCTCTGAACCATTGGGCATGGACAAGAGGACCTCTCAGGGTGTCCTATGGGGTCTGGAACCAGGATGTTGGCACTGGATCCTTTGGGTGCTCTGGCTTGTGCAGTGGGGCCTCTGTCAATCCAACTTGTCCCACCTCATCCTGTTGATGCTTGATCACAATGGGGTGTAGGAAGTTTGGAGGTCAAATCAGCATGTTGGGCCATTGTCATGTTCCTCAACATGTTTCTGATTGGTTGATGTTGTTTCCAGGTGTTGGGTTGCATTTTCCTGCAGGGGTAGGCCAGTGACATTTGGGATTTCCGTTTGCATGAGGGAGTGTGTTTGTTGTGGGACAATGTTTATTTGGGTGTCTAAGTCTCAGCAACATGGTTTGCAAAATCCAAGGTTTTCCATTAGAACACCACATAGTACCAATATGATCAATGTTATTCACTTCACCTGTCAGTGGTTTTAATGTTGTGGCTGATCGGTGCATGTACTTTCTTGAACTTCTGTATCTTGTTTGTTGCACTTCCATCCAATCATATCCCTTCCTGTAAGGTCACAACAGGTTTCAACTGTAAATAGCGTTTAATCTTTTTTTTTTTAAGGTTCAGTAATTTTCTTCAAAAAGCTGCACTTGAAGGAGTATTTCTTTTTTGCTCCAGCTCCACTTAATTTGCAGCCCTTGTGACGAGAAAAGTAAACTCCAGTGCTCATATTTATTCTTTTCTTCTTGTTTTTAACAATATGTCTGGTTTTAGTTACACAGGCAATGCTGTCAGTGGGATAAGGTCTTTTTTTTTGTTTTGTTTTGGTCTCTTCAGAGGACTTATTGAGAATAATTGCAAGGTAGAACACTGCAATCCCTATTCTTTCATGTTCCATTTTACCATTTCGTGTTAATTCTGGGTATTACTTCTGGGTACGGTTCTTCCTTATAAGGCTCACGGAGCACGAAACAGGAGGAGGTCGGCACGAAGGAAGGAGTCTAACCTGCAACCCACCAGCTGGCGGGCACATGTGATCTAAGCCCACTTAAGTGCCTGTTTGTCCACGTTATTACCGTTTGGTGACTGCAGCGTGAGAGTCGGTAGGTTGCGGATGAAATCGAACCTTATTTGGAGATGAGCTGTGTTGCTGTAGGACTGGAGGTATTTTGGAGGAAGTCAGTCCAGGTCCGTCACTTTAAGAGGACATGAGACTAACTGAGAGACTATGAAGCCCTGACAGCTGCTGGACTGCTTTTTGCTCACACTATGTTTGTTTGACAGTCAGATTGATCTTGTCATATGTAAATCAGCGTCAGGGGAAGTTTTAACTATTGGACTTTAGATCTTCCCTCAGAACGGGATGAAAAAAAATATCCTGCACTGGCTTCGTGCAGCCGAGCGACAATGTCCCTAAGACCGGACACGTGTTAATTAAATTTTTAAAGGAACATTGCACATTTATCATGTGTCATTCAAGTGTCAGGACATGGAAAATGTGAAACTCACAGGCTATAAACTGTACACATGGTGAAGACAGCTGTCACTCACATCAGCATTGAGCTGCCGGGCACTGGGGAAGAAAAAAACTGGAGATACATGCTGCTGTTTGTGTTGTTGCGCCCTCAGTCACTGTCTGATGCACACACACACACACACACACACACACACACACACACACGCTGTACAACACTCAGCCAACTCCTGCTTATCTGGTTTTGCACACATTTAGAAAAGCATACACTGCTGCCTCTCTCTGGACGTCGGTCTGAACTGCACTGCACTTGGTTTAATGATCCTCATTTTAACATGTTACCAGTCTTCAGTTCCTAAATGTGAAGACCTCGCTGTGTCCTCAGAGCACACAGAGTATATTTTGCTCTCTGTTAAGTTGCTATTTTTCGTAATGCATTCTGCAAAAAAATTTCAATTTGGAAGTGAAATGGGAAAATCTATCATCATATTTCTCCTCAAAGTGGTTTCATTTAATTTCATCACAGAGCCCTGCGGGGCATTTCCGTGTCTCGGATGAAGCTCTGCTGACATTAAAGTCTCATCGAAGCCTTTCATGTTGTTTTCATTGTTGCTTCACAGTGTTTTGCATGTGTCTGGTGGATTCTGCTTGACGGTGTTGCGCGTATAGGCAGCACTATAGTGTCAGTGATGTGTTCTTTTTAAGTTTTTCGAGCTTTTGCCATCGTTCCCTCGGGGGTCTCCGAACTTTTCGGATTCTCAAAAAATGAGCGGCGTCTGCCGGCAAGCACCTGACACAGGTTGCATTGGGAGAGTCGAGCTTTAAAAGAGGTCACAACCTCTATTTTCTCTGTTTCTTTCGGTGTATACAGTAACCTGAAAAGCTGGTTTCATTTCGTAATCTTTAAGTTTCACACTGAGAGGTTTGGAGAAGGCATAAAACAACATTTTTGTGGACTCAGTGTCCTTAAATTTACCACTGTTGTGCCAAGATTATAAATAAACAGCTCTAGTGAAGTATTCAAAAGCAGCTTTCGCATCCCACAGAGAAATTCTGAGGTTTAACAAAATTCGATTCTTCTTGCTCTTATAACCTTGGTGTTTCTAAAATTCTGGCTGTGGGTCTGTCTGTGAGCGGCTTCAACTGTTTCATTTAAATCCTATTCCCAGCATCCAACATTACGTAACAGTTAGCCAAAGATTATAGCCACAATATGATTGTTTTTATTGATTCCTGTGCCACTTATTGTCACATGACCCCTTAAATGCTCCGTGTGACCTCTTTGGGGTCCTGGCCTTCAGGTTGTGAACCAGGGCTCTTTTGAAATCTGACACTGCAGACAGTCTTTGAACAGGCCGCTGTCGGACTTTCGCAAACTTGCCTTTGCTCTCCTGCCAAGTGTTTA
>JAMOIN010001536.1:0-22148 GCA_024666655.1 Dascyllus trimaculatus
GTAGAACCCCAGTAAGAACAAAGAATCTGGTGGTGGCAAACATGCCTGAGTGGCCTCTTTGAAGGACTGATTAAGGTTATAATAGTCATCTGCCTTGCCTCAAGCCTTCAGGCTGTGTGTTGGGGGGTGGGGCCTGATAAGGGGTAGGGGGGTAGTCCAGGCTGTTACCCTCTTTGTTCTGGCCCGCTCCACTCATGCCTTCTTTTGTCTCCACCCACAGTCTACCACTGAGAGAGCATTATCTCTCTAGCCGTCTCGCGCCAAAAAGGGAGGGGACGGCGTGTTGCTTTTTCTTCCGGCTTTCTTTCTTTCTCTCTGTCCCTTTTTCCCAAGGTACATTTTTGCATCTGACAGGTTTCCAGGGCAACTGCAGGTACAGAGTAGGTGTGCAAAAGCTCCTTGAGTCCTGCTAGTACAGTCACTCTTTCCCTCTATTTTCTGTGTGCCTCTTTCTCTCTCTCTAGCATTTCCCGCCACTCCGGGGTGCACTGGGAGGAAAGGGGAGGGAGTGGTGTCACAGCCGGTATGAAGAAAGGCTGGCTCCTCTGAGCCTCGCGCCAAATGCCGGTGTTATTCAAATCAACTCAGTGGGTGCGGCCCAACTGTCTCCATGTCCTGTTAACCCCCTCCGAGCTTCAGACTACAACACAAAGGCAGACACTAGTGTAGGCCGAGGGCTTTGCTTCTTGAATGGGAAATGTGATGTTCCACAGATACAGCAGAGTGTAAATTCTTTACTTGTTGCCAACTTCTCACATGAGAAAAACATTAACATTTTATCAATGTGTAACTTTTTTGCTGTTTCAGACATAATATGTGGCACCCAAACATAATGTAAAGCTTTTATAATGGCACATCTTACAAGCTTTTCTTTTATGAATCAGGGTGTTTTTAATTCCAGATGAGCATATATCAGGTTTATTCCTCTAAAGTCAGAGCTTTTTAGACTTTTACAATATTAACGGTTACTGCAGACACTGAAACTTCCTGTAAACATGTATTCTAGCTACATTTCTAAGGTTTAAGTGTTTAAAGAGCCGATGGCACTGAGGTTTTCAGATCAACTTCCTCTCTCACACTTGCAGAGTTTCTCTTTCACATCCTCTTTGTCTACTATGCCCGGAGGAATGAATGAAACTGTGAAGTATTCAGAGCACACAAGGCTGAGAGGCTTATTAGGCCTCTACTGCACTCTAGTGGCTGGGAGCTTAAGATGCACCAAACAAACATGGAGCAACCCAAATTCTTCTGGATTAACTATTACATTTTGTTCCTTTTTTATTTTTCCTAAATCCACATATTTCAGATTTGCTCCTCACTGTCAGGACACACAGATTGATCACTGTAAATCATTTTAATCTCTTAACATTCAATAGCCCCCTCTTGTTATTTTGCAACAAACACTAAAATCCTGAAAGAATTTTGGTTGTTGTTACTCTTACGGTGAAGATAGTTTGCGGCACATTATGTGTTCCTAAAGACACACATAGGAGCACAAAGGCAAGACACTACCGTTTGGCTGCACTCATACAATTATTACAAAGTAGGGAAATACTGCTACTGTTGTGGTATTGGCATTTTAATAGTTTAAGTCATTTAATCGGCAAAGCTTTGTTTTTCTGAGCAGTGATTCAGAAATGGGCTGATCCCATACAGAATGCAGAGGCAGAATTATAATTTGGCTCATATTTAGGCTGGTGAGCATTAAGGGGTTAAGGAAAGTCACTCTAGAGTCTGAACTTAAGTGCAATATTTAGTTCAACTAAGTTTAATAATTATTGAGTTTTAAAAATGCAAAACCACTGAGAAAACCATAACTGTAAGCCTATAAATATTAAGTTGATTTAACATCATTTGCTTCCATCTACTCTGTTTGAAGAGTTTTATTTGACATAATTCCAGTTAATAGTGATGTTTTACAATGTGTGCTCAATTGAGACCTATAAAGTATAAATACCGACCAGAGCAGACAGATCATTTGAGTTGCTTAGGATGCAGACAATAAAAGACACATAACCTTGACTTGTCCTCAGTAAATCAATAAAAGCTCTTTGCGTCTGGTCCCTGGAGAGCCTGGAGGAGAGTGTGTGGTCACAGTAACACAAACATGATCCTGACCGTGACATGGCCACAGTCACAAATGGCTCTTTAGACTGCTGTCAAGTGTTAGATAAGAAGAGATAAGTGTAATCAACGCTTTATACAATCTGGAACTCTAAAAAGCAACATAAATATACACTAAAAACTAGTAAAAAAAATAAAAAATTGAACAGCTTTTAAGGTGTTTGTTTCTAACAGTGTTAATGAATATGATTTTACTTTTTTGATGTCAAAACTTAGTATTTGCTACCTTAATATTGCTGACAGGTACATAAAGGTGACAGCCATAATAAATGCGGTTGTGTCCTGCATGTACGTGCTCGGAGGCGTCTCTATTATCCTTTTGTTCCTTGAGTCCTTCCATGTATTTCTGTCTGCTGCTTTTCTTCCCAAAAATCATCTGTAACTGGTGAACTGTCTGTCTGTCATGATAAAAGCAGAGCTAATACCATTATTACTGCCTTTATGCTCTTCAAAGCACAACATGCACTTTCATCTTTGTTCCCTGCATCACCTGCCTGTTTCTCTGACTGGTGCCATATTTGGAGGCTTTATATTCAGTCTAGTGTCTGCACAGCCAATCACATCTAGATGTGGGAGTCCCAGCTGATCTGACTCCCTGGCGGTTGCCTGGCAACTGGGACTGCTGCTCTGTAACTCAATCCCTGGAAATATCCTGCAGGGGTTTACATAGGAAAGAGGCAATAAGAAATTATTAGCAGAGGCACAGGGGGGAAGCAAATGACCCAGGATGGACTCCATTTCCCAGACTGCTGAGCAGGAACATGTAATGATAGTGTATGATAGGGAGTGGAAAGCACATGGTGTACAATGTACCTCCGCAGTAACATCTAACACATAAACAATCAGAACCCTGCAAAACGATCTAATAATAGAGCATGACAAAATAGCTTTTCTTTTATACTCGCAGATATCAGACTATCTATTTGGGGCAACTGAAGCATGAATACATTTCAAGCATCACGACACAGCAGTGGCCAGATAGACTGACTTGATCTATCCAATAGGGTGCAACAACCAGTTGTCACTTACATTAAATCACAAGCTCTGCTCCTGCTCCAAGGAATTAGACACTGTAAGGGTTAAAAAGGGGGAGGACGCAAAATGGCTTGAAGTCAGTAGAGTGTGTGTGTGTGTGACTCGGGGACACACAGAAAGACAAGCACAGAAGAGCTGAGCGAGGAATATAACAAGCACGATGCTAAGAGATAAGGGCAAGTGCTTACAGCTTGAATCTTTGTCCTTTTTGTGAATTGTTTTTCTGAATCTCTCTCCATCCTGCAACATCTCAGTGCTGCGCTGCCTTTTTTTCAGAGCATTTCACTGCCTGCATCTGCAGCTGCGGTCAAATTGATCTCTTTAAGTGCACCGGGCCTGAATTCAAATTTTGCAAGAGTGAGTAAGGACTTTGTTTGGGAACTCCTGCCAAAGAGAGAGATCAGAAAAGTGAGCGGCCAGGGGACACACTGGGACTCAGTGTGGTCCTGGGAGAGCGGTGAGTCGTGAGGTAAAATGAGTCTCAACAACAGTCAAACTCTGACCGTCAGTGGACAGGACTTGACCAAGAACTGCAGCAGCAGCAGCCGAGCACCCTGGGAAGATGCTAGGACAGTTTTGAAGCCTTCCACCCCAACCAGAAAACCCAAACCGGTGAGTATCTCTGCAGCCTTCCCTATGCAGCATCCACGCACAGGTACAGATTCCATGTCTTTATAAACTGTCAGTGTTACTGAGGATCCTAGTTGCACACATTACAAGTGAAGTATGAGCTGAAATGTGCTACTTTTACTTGCCATGTCAAGACACGCTCACTATTCAGGGCTACGTACTCCACATGATGACTGATAAACAACAGAATACAGACACACTGACCCCTCAACTCAATCAAAATCTAACTGTAAAGCAGGTCCACAAGTGAGTGCTGCATCTTTTATAGCCTTTAGGTAACTGAAAATAAACATACATAGCAACATGTTTTGGTGAAACAAGATAGGAAGGTTAGCAAGGCCTTATTGTGTCAGCTGGAAACTGAGCAAGGTATCAAGGTGTCTTGTTTCAGATCAGGTGGAAAGTTCCAGACAGAATACCGGAAAGTTCATTTGGATTGGCTACCTGGAGAGGATGCATCAAAAATACAGGGACTGATACAACTTCAGGCACTTTTGGGCTGAAGAAAAGTCTGTTACAAATATGTCGTTCATTTTCTACGCACTTTGTAGGTTTCACGCTGAAATATCTTACAGTTCTAACAGATTCATCTTGGCCCTGAAGAATGATATTTTTCAAGTTTAGCTCCCTCAAAATCTGTTAAAATTAGTTATTTAACAAGAAACTTCTGAAAATGATCAGTCAAAATATGGGCAAACTGTTAAAGAGCTATTACACAGACAGATTATACAGTTTCAGCCTCCAAAGAGTTAACAAATGCCAGCCACTCTGGTATGTGGCCCTTCACTATCAGTCTCTTGTAGAGGAAAGTATTTCATATCACGCTGTCACTTCTACTCTGTCACATCAGCTCACTTAGTCTATCCACTGCTGTATGTCAGACAGGGGCAGCAAAGCCTTTATTACATCAGTCCTGCCTTCTGGGAACTGTCATACAAAAGTTTTCTTCATATTCAATCGACTTCTGTTCAGAATATGATCAATCTCCTACATTCAGACAAGTGACGGCTCTGTTACGCCTCTTTGGATAACAACGTCATCATCACCATCACCTCTTCTCATTCGAAATGAGATGTTTTAAACCTCTCATCCTCCAGCCGAAGCCGGAGCATGCCATCACCATCGCCGTGTCGGCCCGAGTCCTCTTCACCATGGAGAAGGAGCAGCAGATCTACGAGCAGCAAGGCATGGAGGAGTACATCAAGTATCAGGTGGAGCACGAAACGGAGCCGTTCAGCCCCGGGCCAGCCTTCTCCTTCGTCAAGGTCAGAGAGTGATGGAGAGAAACACTATGTCAAACCCAATGCGGAGAGATTCCTTATCGTGCCTCTGGAGGCGGTGGATGAGAACCCACTCTAACACGTTCATGCTCATCCCCTGCAGTGATACAGTATTATCCTCTTCTTCTTTTTTTAATAACTCTGATCTGTGTTTGGTCGTGTTCCCAGGCTCTGGAGGCTGTGAACACTCAACTGAGGGAGCTTTACCCCGAGAGCGAGGAGCTGTTTGATGTGGTGCTCATGACCAACAACCACGCATACGTAGGATTAAGACTCATCAATACCATCAATCATCACCGTGAGTTGACAGCACAAATGATAACGTGTGAAAAATCCTTTTTGTCTGGTGCATATCCTCCTCCAGCTTCATGTTTTTAACTAGACCTTCAAAGCTCCAGTGTGTGGAATTCATGAGAGCATTTTTCAATTAGTTTGCTTTTGTATTTTTTTTTATTTGTAGAAAAATGAGACAATCCTGTGTTGGTACAGTCAGTGGGATGTGTGCACTGCAGCTGTCACAATTCCACTCCTACACATATATGGAAAGTAATACCACAAACCACACGGGAAAAGTCTGGATTAAAACGTTTTGTTACTGTTATTGAAAACTACATTCCACCAAAATGGGATATTTTGAATTTATCAGATAAGCTGAAGGAATATGGGACTTTTTATGGGTTCAGAAATTTCAGTCAACCTTATCAAAACTCATTTGGAATATCTTAAAAAACAGGTTTTCTTGGTTTAATGTTTTTTTTTACAGGACATCCGCGAAAACATAAACTCCATTTTAGCATTTAGGAAAATACACATTTACTCTCTTGTGGATAGTTGAATAAGAAAATACAGATCTGAAGTTAACTTTGGACAAAACCTAGAATCCAAACTGATTTCTATAGATATGAATAGACGCTTGTCAACTGCTGGTAGAAGAATTTTGATTGACTTGACAAAGTATCACAGATTTATGTAAGATTTAAAGGATCATAGTGGTGATTTATTATTCTTTTTTGCCAGCAAATGCTGTGAAAAACCAAAACTAAATTGAGCTGAGTAACAAATAATGTATCCCTGGCTGAATACAACTGATTCCATTGTTCTATAGAGCGCCATTATTTTCAAAAAACTTTTAAAAGCACATCATTGAGCCACAATGCTGATGTTCCTCCATTACAATGAACATTAACACAGCAGTTTTAAGGCTTTTTTTCTGTAGTTTAATCGATCTCACATGCACCATGTTGCTGCTACCACTAGAGGATCAACTCTGAAGCGATACAAAATTAGAAAAGTAGTTCCAAACAAATGTATGATTCATTCCTGTTTATGAAACGGTAAAAGCTGAATACTACAGTGAGCAGAAAAAGAACTTTTAAAAAAAAGTTAAAGTAATAATCATGTTGCATATTTTTAAACAGGCTTTGATTACATGCAGGAACGGATGGGCTGAGAGATCAGAGGTTGGAGACGTTGGAGATTTAGAGAAAAACATAGAATGTCACAAGCATTTGATTTTCAAACAAACTAAGCCAGTGTTTGCTGATACCACTGTATGATTTTTTAAGAATCTTAAATTTAATTCTTCAGTTGGTAAAAGTATTCTTACTCTTAACATTTAAGTTTAGGTCCAGGCTAATTTGTAATTTATAGAATTTTGTAGGCTTTTAACTGTGACATTTAAATTAATCAGGTAGGTTCACATGATAAATAATTGTTGCAGGGTTTTAACCTTAATATTTAAACTTACAGTATTTGGTAAATTTACAACAGCAGTCTTATTTCTCTACTTAAAAGTTCAAGATGGATTGTTTTGCCTGTGCTGTATCAACAATGGTGACTTGACTTTCCTTTAACTTGAGGCTGATCGTTGACACAGTTCTATTTATTGTCATGCTGGAGGGTCAATCTGCTACTCGTGCAGCGATACGTCTGTCCTGCTGAGAGGGTTGTTTCCAGATTCACCTTTTCACTTAAGAGCTTCTAAACTAAACAGCTGAGAAAAGCTTTGGTTTTCATTGTGTGATGTCCTGAAGCAGCACAGGTCCGAGCACTTAGACACACAAACGCACACTGAGGGTGGGCTGGACTCGAGGCAACGTCCTGCCGATTCTCTAGCTGCTCTCCACAGCTGCTCCTCTCTGTTTCCCACACTGTGAGTGACTTTACGACCCAAGCCCTCCCCAGGTCACACAGACACGCACAGAAAGCATCACAGAATCCACTTTTGACCAAATAAGAGGAAGACAGAGAGAAAGGGGGAAATGGGCTGGAATCTGAGCATCTCTTGGACTGGGGTGCTTCACTGTTCGGCTGAAGTTGTTTTGTTGGTTTCCCCTGTGAAGCCCTGCTTGTCGACACATTTCCGCTCAGGTTAAGAGGTCGCTCTGGTCGCTTTGTACAGTTTTATATTGTCGGATCTTTCTCATGCTCCACACGCACAGGGGTAAAGGATGGGAGTTTGGGATGTACAGTCTTGGCTCTTCGCAGAGATTTGGCAACCCACACCCTGAACATCTGCACCCACTGATGAAGGCAAACCAAGTGGAAAAATCTCACTTTTCTTTCATGTCTTCCTGGGTAATTGATGGTAATTTAGGTGATCTGTCCACCAGTATTTGGATTTCTGCAACTAAATATTACAGTTGCATAAGTAAAACAAAAAGGTAGTTATGCCCTCAGTCTCCCTTGATTCTTCTTTCTTTGCTGTCATTTAGTAAAACTGTAGAAACTTTAACTTTCTCAGGTTGGAAAATTCTCCAGTTTCTTTCATCAACCTGGAGACAGCAACATTTCATCGTCTTTCCTCTCTTGATACACACAGACATGGTGACTGTGAGATAAACACAGAATTGCATCTCTGATCTTTTTGTGTGATTATCAGCTGTGTTCAGTATTTTGCACATCGGCTGTTCCCTCAGAATCATTTCTCCTCTCTGCAGAGCTGTTCATCGAGCGCTTCTGTATGACCGGAGGAAACAGCCCCATAGGCTACTTGAAGGCCTACCACACTAATCTTTACCTGTCTGCTGACCCAGTCAAGGTTCGTGAGGCTCTGGAGGAAGGTGAGTACAAAGAGATTATTGCAAAACTGTAAGAGATGTATGCACTTCATTTGCAAGAAGCAGTTTTAACAGGTAAGATTAAAACTCTTCGCATAGCACAATATGAGTCTTTGTGTGTGTGAACCAGGTATAGCAGCAGCCACCATGTTCACCCCAGAGAAGATAACGGAGGTGTCGGAGACTCAGCTGCGTGTCGCCTTTGATGGAGACGCCGTGCTCTTCTCAGACGAGTCTGAACGTATTTACAAGGCCCACGGACTGGACAAGTTCTTTGAGCATGAGAAGGCGCATGAAAACAAGCCTCTGGACCATGTACAGTACACACATTTAATAAACTTACTTATGAACTACTAATGAACTTGTGCACACAAAGTGGCACAATTTACAGCTGAAACTTTTTTCTTTTCAAACTTTACAGCTAAAACTGAAAGTGAAAACACAGAAGTTTAATGTGTACAACTTTTTCAAGTGCCATATTTGAACAAATATGAACAAAGAAATTTACCCTACATGGATGTAAACAGTTTAAATAATAATGCCCCAGTTTTTTCTTCCAAAAAAATGTTTTTTTTTAACTCAGATTTGTTAATTCTTCTATTATCTTTTGGTAAAGTCAACACATGTTCAGAGATGACTTGATATATGCTGGTAAACTCTGCGTATATATATATATTTTTAAAAAACAAAACTTTTATTTCATTTCACTTTACATGTCTGTATGGTGTTTTTATATGCTGAAAGATACATCATGAGCAGAAATAAACAGTCAACACCATAGTTAAAGCTGCAGTGTACCAATGACTCTCTCAGAAAAAGGGCTGAATTCCTCCTTCATCACAGCTTACTGTTGTGTAGCGTAGAGCAGTTTTATAGTGTTTCAGCAGACTTGTAGGTGAGCTGATGTCCTTGAGCTGCAGCAAGTAGTGGCAGAGTGGGAGAAGAGAGAGGTGTAAACTTCATAGATCTGCATATTCTAAAGGATGCAACAGTGCAGAGTTACATCTAAGCAATTTAGTGTTTAATTTTTGGTGGAAAAAACTTCTATATATGTATTTTGTTACCATGAGTTGTGTTTTGGGGGTATAATCAGTCTGTTTACTGTCCTGTATCCTTCCTTCTTTCTGCAGGGGCCACTGAAGTGCTTCCTGGAGGCTTTAGGAAAGCTACAGAAAAAGTTTTATGCCAAAGGCCAGCGCATGGACTGCCCCATCCGGACCTACCTGGTGACGGCTCGCAGCGCAGCCAGTTCTGGCACCAGAGCCCTAAAAACTCTGCGCTCGTGGGGCCTGGAGATCGACGAAGCTCTCTTTCTCGCAGGGGCACCCAAGGGCCCAATGCTGGAGAAGATCAGGCCGCATATTTTCTTTGACGACCAGATGTTTCATGTGGAGGGGGCAGCAGAAATGGGGACAGTGGCGTGCCACGTGCCCTATGGGATAGCTCAGAGAGTCGCAAAAAGAGGAATAAGGGACAAAGAGACTTGTTCTGCACCCAAGTAGCAGCGATCATCACTGTGCGGAGGTACATGAGACAACAGGGGCATTTAGTCTTGGCATTCAGCAGCACGATGTTATATCTGCTGGAAAATGATGTACGCAATTCAAAATCACGATAAAACGTCCTGGGTTGAAAATTTAGCAGAGCCCAGTTGAAGCCATATCATACATCATATCATCACATGAATCAAAAATACTAGTTTATCCATAAATAGTTTATAAATGATACCTTAATGACATTAATAATTTATCTTTTTTAAACTTACCATTATTTAAAGACTGTCTGCTTTACCAGGTTATTAAAAATGTCTTTGACTAATTGGACCATATGACCAAGTATGTAGTAGAAATAGACGGCAGAGGATCTAGACCAAAATGTATTAACCACTTATTAATGGATTACAAACATTTTGTTATCATAATGGCACCAAGAGAGGAAAAACACAGAGCAAGAGGATCCCTGACAACCTGATAACCTTAAATGTGTTATCAAGGATTTATTAGCCATTATTAAAATCATTAGGTACAACTTCCAAACCTTTTACAGAGGCTGTATATTTTGAAAGTGGTGCTCAGTGCTGTTTATATTTAAAGATTCCTTTTGCTGTTATTATTTATTTAATCATTTCTCATACAGACATATTTTTACATTCATAGATGTTGTACAGCTATGGAGAGGAAAAAAAATCAAACAAATAAATGACTAGAACTATTAAAATATGAAAATATCTAACAAAACACCGGGACACTAAGGACACATCAAGTGAATGGAGACTATTTTTGATAATAATTTTAATTTTATGCAGTCTTTTTGTGGATTTGTGCACTTTAATACCTGTCTTTGTGTTTAAGAGTAACACTGGTGCCTTTTTATCTCACCGATGTTTTATTTTGCTGTTTGTTCTTTTTGTGTCTGTTTTGCATGTCGTTGTATATGTATGTTGTACACGTGGCTGATTGATCAAAGTATATGAATGTAAGAGTGCAAATTAAGTATAATGAAAATTCTAAAAATGTTCCTTTATTTAATATTTCTTCTTGTTCACGACAGCAAAGGTACATTTGAGCTTTTATTTAATTCCTTCATGTGCAATTTGAAATTCTGCTTCTTGTTCCCAAAGTGCCGAAAGTTCCGTGTCTCCCCTGTTCTTGCCTGCCTGTCTGTCTAACCTATGATCATTGTTGCACTTGCTAGTCTGTGAATGAGTGCGATGTTGAAATGTTGCTGTCTGACGTGAAACCTGTGAGGCAAATGAGTAGCTCTGGATTGTTGCTCTGTTTCAAGATTGAAATAAAAGTGACTGTGTTTAAAAACATTGGTGTTTCCTTCGTTTTCCCCCATTTTAAGGCAAACTGATTATTATTTACTGGCGTGCAGAGGTGCAAAAAGTTTCATTTTCTGACCTACAGTCTGGATTTAGAATGAAAAGAATGGGCGAATAGAGCGTGTAAAGATAGTGAACATTTACTTCACAAGAGAAATAAAAAAAGGATCCTTGTAATTTCAATCGTTGCATCTGGACTTAGCTTGAGTTTCTCGAAGACGCTTCACCTCTCATCCAAGAGGCCTCATCAGTTCTAATATAAACTAACTGGTTGGGAGTTCCAGATTGTTATACTCCTCAGCAACCATTAACACTATTGAAGCTTCAGTCTGCTGGGTGTGTGATACCCTTCCCCTCATTATGCGAGTCGCTGGGTCCTTCCCTCTCACAGTGGGGCTTGTTAGGGTCCTTTGTGGACAGGTGTGTTCTTCCTGGGTAGAGAATGTATTACTGTATTGTAAACAGGTGAGAGGTGATGTCTCACCCTCTGTTTAATGAAGGTTTTTCCATTTTAACATAGATGGCTCCTTCACTCTCCTCTCAAACCATCTGTCAATATATCTTATATCTTCTGTAGTGTTAAATGGCTCCTGAGGAGTATAAAAATCTGGAACTCCCAACCAGTTAGTTTAGAACTGATGAAGTCTCTTGGATGAGAGGTGAAACATCTTCGAGAAACTCAAGCAAGTCCAGATGTGACTGAAACTACAAGGATAACCATGACCTGGACAACCACGGTCAGACATAAAAAAAAGATGTAAAATACTAAATTATTCTTCCTCTCGACAGCAGGGGGAGACAGACACCAACACGCATCTGAGCAAAACAGCTCATTGCAACATCTTCAGTATAGTAAAAAGACAAATGAATCATTCAACGCATCTTTGTGCACTAATCTTCAGGATGGTGTATTGATCTGATCTGGCTGCAGCACTCATTCCCCAAATTCCAATATATACTGAAATTTGTCTTCTTCTCACTATTGCAACTCTTTAAACCTGGAAATGACTTCCTCAAAGGTGAAATGATGACACCTTCAATTCACAAATCAGTTCACCTTTCAGATGAACTGATTTGTAAGAGAACTCAGGTGAAAAGCAATGTTGCTGTTTTTACTTTACTGTTGAAGATAAGTTTCAGTTTCTCAGAAATGATTCTGGTTTTTGTTGACGCATCATGTTGTCGTCACACCATTGTGATGGAACAAATGAAACAGCCTCGCCCATGAACAGTCATATGCTGAAGAACAATATAGAGGTAGAATGCAAGTGATCTTCATTTTCTGAATTAGATTAAAGTGTTTGTTAAATAGAATGAAGATATTAAGTTGAATCAACAGATTCGCTTTAAATTGACATTTCCGAGGTTGGATTAAAATCTGACCTCGGCCATTTACCACATGTCCTTCCCCACTCTCTTCTGTTTCTGACTCCATCCACTGTCCTGTCCTACTCCAATAAAGGCATGAAAAGGCCAAAAATAATCTTTTTAAAAAATCGTGCAAAAACTTTTAAATAAACCATGGAATCTTACAAAACCTTAAAGCTCAACTCGAAATACTTTTTGAGTTATGAATTCTTTAAAATAGGCCCTCTGTGTTAAATCTGACAACTTCAGCGATTCGTTTTTTTTTTTTTAACTTTATTTTTTAGCATTTTAGACATGAAAAAAGGAGAAAATAATAATTAAAAAAAAAGTAAATAAATAAATTGGGCATTT
The DNA here is from genome assembly GCA_024666655.1 of Dascyllus trimaculatus. Classification (NCBI taxonomy): domain Eukaryota; kingdom Metazoa; phylum Chordata; class Actinopteri; family Pomacentridae; genus Dascyllus; species Dascyllus trimaculatus. The sequence goes on from JAMOIN010001536.1 coordinate 12,672, forward strand.
ACAATGTTAAAAAACAAAAATAACAGATCGGTTCACAGGTTCAAATTTACATCTTGTCAATGTCTTTAACAAAGAATTGTGTATAATTGTCCCATTTTTCCCAGTATTTTGCCCCCTTATGTTGTTGTAGGTGGAGGCTAAAGGTCATGAGCTCCATTGTCCTTATGTCTTTGACAATTTGAATCAGGAGGGCCATTGAGGGAGTGTCTCTTTTGAGCCAACATTTTGTAATAGCTTTTTTCGCAGCAGCAAGAATTATCCTAAATAAGTATACATCCCTTTGACTAATTTCTTCTGGGGGTATACAAAGGAATAACACAGAAAAAGAAATTTCCAATCGAACACCAATCACAGAATACATTAGATTTATCACATTCTTCCAGAAGTCAGTTATACCTGGGCATGACCAAAATATATGGACCTGATCCGCCTGGGCAGATCCACACTCCCTCCAGCACGAGGACTGGATGGCCAAAAATTTAGATTTTCGTACCGGAGTACTAAAAAAACGAATCAAGCTTTTCCAACAGAAGTCTCTCCAGGTAGGCGAGTTAGTGGTACGGCTCTGAGACTTCCATCCCTCCAACCAATGTTCCTCTGGTATATCAACTTTCAAATCCTTCTCCCATTGTTTTTTCACATGGTGATACATATTATTATCAAGCAAGTTTAAAATCTTATACATGTTTCCAACAATATTTTTGTTACTAACTCCTTTATAGACATCCAGAAATATTTGGACCAGGTCAGACGGGGGTTCTGTCAGGGCTCCTTGTATTTCCTTGTAAAAATAATGTCTAAGTTGGAGGTACCTGAAGAAGTCATGTTTTTCAAGTACAAATTTCAGCAAGAGATTTTGAAAGCTGTCCATCTGACCTTTAGATATTATACTACCAAATGTTGTTATACCCAAATGTGACCATTGTTTAAATCTAGTATCATGTACTGCTGGTTGAAAGTGTGGATCACACACAGGCCAGCCCATAACTCTGACCTGCCCATAGAGGTCAAACATCTTGATAACTTGTAACCATATTCGGATAGATGTATTCAAACAGAAATTCCCAAATTGTAAAATTGATTTAGCACAGTTTACGCACCCAAGTACTGACTGTAAGGGCACTTCAGTCAGGGAAAATTCCAGACCTTTCCATTTAGCCTCATAAGACTCATCACACCATAGGGTAAGTGGTCTTAACTGAGAAGCAATATAGTAATGTCTAAGACAAGGTAAAGCCATGCCCCCTCTGTCTCTCGGCAACTGAAGGATACTGTATTTAATTCGTGGTTTCTTTGATTTCCACACAAACCTAGATATAGATTTATCCCAATCCCTGAATTGTTTCATAGGTATCTCAACAGGTAGTGCATTGAATAAATACAACAGTTTAGGTAAAATTACCATTTTAACTGACCTAATCCTGTCATCAATGTCCAGAGGAAGCAAAGCCCACCTGTCCATATCCTTATTAATTTTCTGTGTGATATTTTCATAGTTAATAACATAAAGAGAAGAGAGGTCCTTCGGTATGAATACCCCCAAATATTGGATGTGGGACAGATTCCAGTCAAAATCATATTTCTTTACAATTTCTGGAGGGGGAACAAAATTAAATATTAGTGCTTGGGTCTTATTGATGTTAAGGGAGTATCCAGAAAGAGATCCAAACATTTCAAGGGCATTCATAAGCAAAGGTACGCTGGAGCCTGGGTTTAGGAGAGTAACCAGTACATCATCGGCATACAAGCCAATTTTGTACTCAGTACCATGTATAATTATACCTCTAAAATTATTTTCTTTCAGCGATTCTTGAAAGCATCTTTAAAGTCTTACCAGTCGCTCATTTTTCACAGGATTTGGCTGTTTTTTAATTGAGTAATTGAATGTTTTTTTTAATAAGCGCACATGTTCTCTTTTGTTATTTAGTATTCAGTCCATTGTCTTTTAATTTCATGAACTGTTTTGTGATCTCAGGCTCTGAAGGCAGTGAATGCTAAACTTAAAGAGCTTTACCCTGAGAGTGAGGAGCTCTTTAAGGTCATCCTCATCAGTGACAGCTCCTCAGACTCACTCAACAAGGCTATAAGAGAACATGGTGAGTTGCTGATACACCCAAACAGTACTGGAGACACATTTACCCATGGATTTAATCATGTATAATTTAATCTTTCTGTTTGTTGATATGTTCACTTCTTTAAACCAAATGTAACTAGATCTTTAATGTGAACCAGTTTTATGTGTAAAATCTGTGTAAGGTCATGTAAGGTCTCTTTGTATGGATTTCATAAAGAACACCTGTTGAAAGAAGCATAGCAAAGAGAAACATTGGCACTGAGACAGTATGAGACACTTGTCTTTCAAGAGAATCTGGTTTTCCCTCTGCCGCCTCTTCAAATAAAACTGGTTCATAGCTTATCCAACAATGTCTTCAGCTACTGTCTTATTATTATTATTACATGCATTCCATTTCTAAAGTAAACCCATCAGTGTATATAATTAATCAACAGTACTGTAAAATCACATGTATGTGTAATGCATGCATACAATAATGCATGTGTGATTTAATTCATAGAGCTGTACCAACTAAATCACAACATTTTGGGGAATTTGATTGTCCAGTGATGATATTGTTCATTCTTGACTGCAGGGCTGGAAGAACTCATTACTCCTCTGGTGGTGAGTGAAGAGGATCTTATCTGTGAGCTACAGCAAAACAATACCCACCTGTACCTGTCTGCTGAACCAGGGTGGAAGGTTCAAGAAGCTCTGAGCCATGGTAAAGAGTATGAAATGAATGATAGCACAAAAACCTTCCAACACTGATAACTTTAACAGAGACTCTACATGTTTCTGTTAATGAATGTCCCTGCATTAGGTATAGCAGCAGCTATCATGAAGAGCCCAGACAACATGAAGGAGCTTGTAGAGGATCAGCTGTGTGTTGTCTTCGATGGAGATGCTGTCCTCTTCTCTGACGAGTCAGAGCGAGTTTTCCAACAATGTGGACTACAAGCATTCTTGAAGAACGAGGAGGAAAGGATTGTAATTGTTGTCTTGCCCGCTTTGTGTCTCTGATTATGCACTGTAAGCCCGGATGTCATATCTAAAAAAAATAATTAAGTACAATGTACTTAAATTTTTAAGTTTTGTGTCATTACTAAAAAAATCTAAGTATGTTCTACTGATCTGCAGACATAGTTGATTGTGTGAATAACTTTAAGTTTAATGCATTCAAATAGTTAAGTTTTAGCCTTAACCACAACTTTCTGTAGTATGATGCTTAATGATTATATCCACTCCTTGTCCATCTCTCTCTTTGCTATGCCGTCGCTGACAAGGAATCATTCAGTCAAACTGCAGTGGGAATCCTGTGCATAGATGAGGAAAATCATCAGCTGAACCCATCCAGAGTGGGCATAATCTTGGAAGGAAATGTTGTCATGAATGAGCTGTCCAACCTGCCTCAGGCCTTCTGCATCCTTTTTGGACTGATTTATGCCCTTCACCTGGACTACCCAAAGTCCATGAGGTACACTTTCCACTTTGTCCAGCAAGCGCTACTCAACCTGGGTAAAAGTGAGCTGGCACCGAAAATTCAAACACTAAAAAATCTGCTTACCTTCTAAATTCCAGGTGGGCATTTTGTTACATTTTTCTTTTGCTGTTGTGCACTGTTTGCATTGTAAGTTTTAAAGTTTTGTCACAGTTGCATGAGAAGGGCAGATCCCATCATTTATACTTGTTCAAAATGTCTAGTTTCTGCTTGAATGGAAAGCCTTTACACACAAGGCTATGTCTTAACAAATGTCTTCACAAATCCACTGAAAATTTACAGCCCCAGACAGGTTGGTAGAGATTAACCCATTTTAAAAAATGATGTGACGTAACTTGTTTTACCATTTTAAGTTTTTTATGTGAAGTAAAACCCAGTGCTGGGAAGTTTTATTTAGCACTGACTATTACTGCTCACATGCTGAAGTGCACTTGTTAAAACAGGGTTTCAGTGTTGAGGTTTGTGAAAAAACATTCTCCTGTTGCAAATTACATTTTTTCCACTGTTTAAAGAATGGAAATAAAAAGAATGTACTTTTGTATTTAGTGTTTGATGTTTTCTTTATGTAGTTTTCTGGGTTAATTAAACAAACATTAAAAAATGTACTTTAAGGTTTTAAGTGGAGTAACTGGACAAAGCAATTGAAATAATACATTAAACTTTAATCAACTTGGAATTTAGTATATTGAACTAAAAAAACTAAGTGTAATCACTGTACAAAGCAATTGATACTACAGATGATTTTAAGTTTAATCAACTTGGCATTCAATGTATTGAACTCAAGCTTTTAAGTTAAATGCACTCAAGCTTTAAGTCCATTATACTTTCTTTTTTAAGGCAACCGGTTTCCTAAGATTTTTTAAGTAGAGTCAACTTAAACGGGTTTACAGTGTGGATGTATCTGTATCTGTATCTGTATCTGTATCTGTTTTAGAAGAAAATCCTTGTTAGATTACATTAATATCAACTACATGTTCCTAGTATATGACTAATCTCGACTCATTATGCTGTTTTGACCACACTTTGCGCATGTCATTGCTCCTCCTCTCTCTTCTGTCCTTTGGGGTCATTTGAAAGCTTCTTGGAGGTTTTGGAAAGACTGAAGGCGACGTCACAGGATCAGGAAGATCTGCCCCATTCGTACCTACCTGGTGACATCTCGTGGTGGAGGCTCTGGCGGGTACAGAGCCTTAAACACTCTGCGCACGTGGGGTCTGGAGCTGGATGAGGCTGTCTTCTTGGGAGGGAGTAAGAAAGGTCCCACCCTGGACAAGATCAGCCCCCACATCTTCTTTGATGACCAACCGAGTCATATTCAGGCTGCTTTGGAGGTTGGCACTGTGGCATGCCTGGTGCCAAACAGCTCAAACTAACCAAAATGCAATGAATTATGGGAGTCAACAGCTGATTACATTATCATTGACAGAGAAATGTAAACTAGAATCATATGTTCCCATAATGTATACAAGACATAGCAAATAAACACATACAGTAAATCTGCTCTGGTGTTGTTGTTTTATTACTATTTTATATCTTCATTTGAAATATTGCTGTGGGGTCCAACAAATGCATCTTTATGACTCAGCTGTTGGGTAAAAACAAGAGAGAAGGAAAAGTAGAAAAATGAATGCAGAGTGAAGGCAGTTCATCAGATAAAACAGTGACAGGACATCAGATGTCATAAAGACTTCTTAGAAGGTTTGTTGGTAAAAATCACCTGTAATGTAAGTGAGTCATTTAAAAATATCCTGCATGATATGGCTATCAGTAGATTTTCCAGAATGTAGTTGGCCTTCTACAGAGTCAATCCTCTGAATGTGCTGTAAAAAAAGTACTGTCTTTGTCAGATAGGCTTATCCTAAATCATTTGACACATCTAACAGCAAATATAACTGCAGTTACTTTATATTGCTTTGGAATTCTATTCTAGGTAGAACGTATCAACAGAGTCTCAAGTCTCTCAGCTAATTCAAAGTGTAAAATTTTATAAGCTTGTTATTTCTGATCTTATTCTTTTTAGAGGAATCAGTATACTTGAGCACGAAATGCAAAACGGGGAACTACGACCAAATATGCGCTATTCCAATGAAACAGGATTAAACTGGGCTCCAGGATTTTGCTCTATTGTTTGGTGATTGTACTTAACAAAATTGCATCTGGCTGTTTTGGAAAATGTGCAATTATGCAACTGAGAAAAACTGTAACCCAGAGATGTGTCATCAGCAAAACAGACAACACAACAAACATATTCAATATTCCTGAGATGTTCAGTCATCCCTCTGATGGAAACATTAGAACAAAAGATCAAGGAAGTGAAGAATCGTAAAGCCGGCAAAGTTTTGACCGCTCCCTCAAACCTGCATTCAGAACATTCTTCTTGAGCTTGTGTAGAAAACTACAACTTGACCTTGGAATGCATGTGGCTTACAAAATATCACCACTTGACTTCTGCATCATCATTTTTTAAAAATTATTTTTGTTTTGTTAATATATGTTCAAAGATGGGACTTTTCATGACAGCTTCAGATTTTCTTTTTTTTTACATTTCATCTAGCTTATAATCAGAGACTACTTGATCTACTTCAAATCAAATCAAATCAAATCAGACTTTATTTATATAGCACTTTTCATACAATTAAAATGCAACACAAAGTGCTTCACAGTGTTAAAAACATTAAAAACAAGCACCCATCCCTCCCTCCATATATACACACAACTGTAAAAGCACGCAACACAAACGCCAACACACACGCCCACACACTCTCTAGCACTGACTGTGCTAGAGAGTATGTGGGCGTGTGTGTTGTATATTTAGAAGTTTTTGACAAGTCTGAGCTCATTCTTTTAGTCAGTGTCAAATGTCACACATGGTATGATTAAACATACACTTTTGTTCTGGTGCAGTGTGTAGTCTCCACCATGTTTTATCGTTGTGTGAGCCTTATTTGACATTTAAAAAAAAGTGCTCCCTCAAACAACACCAAAAATGAAACATGTTTTGTTGAATACCTCCACAGTGTTTTTCAATGTGAAAGGTTTTATTAGGATGTTTTGAAGCTTCATGTAAAGTTTGGTGGAAATACACCTTTCCTAGTGTGGTCTACATTTGAAGAAAACAAGGGAAATCTTCCCTTTTTTTTGGATTTTCACAAACAGAATGAAGCTTTTCCAAATCAGAGACTTTGCCATCTAGAGTCTTGTAGCCTTTCTGGAATGATCGAATCCAGGTTTGACCAGACTAAGTGTAGTAGTTTTTGATCTGAGCCTGCTCTTTTACAATTTTCCCAAGTTTTGGAAGCAGTTTCCAGACAGAATTAAAGGTTTAACTAAAATGTCTAATATAGTTTTGCATCAGTAAAATATGGAAAAATTGAAAAGAAATGTTCAGATAAAATAAAGCAGTTCATGACTTGAATTAGCAGATAAAACAGTGACAACAGATGTTAGAAAAAAAGTTGAGTAGGTTTGTCTTTTCCACATTCTTCTAATCACTTACCTAAACAGGTATCACAAGTAACAATAAGCATTGCTTTTAATCACACGCTTGAGTCATTAACTGGTTCCAATTATGTGCATCCAAGCAGCAAAGGGAGTAGTCAAACTAAGAGAAAAGAAGAGGCAATAAAAGATTCATTACAGGACACACTTGAACTCGCAGCTGAAGAGTGAGCAGGAAAAATGGCTTCTAACAACAAACCTTCTACAAGCCCTGGACAGGACCTCAAAGAAAATGGCAGCACTGGAGAAACTAAACGGAAGCGGGTGAGTTTGACCATGTTTAAGTATGATAACTTGATGCATTCATACATTTTCAAAAACACATTTCTAACTTGATTAAGTAGCAGCTGGTTTATCACTCAGGTGTTAGGTCAGCTTATAAAATGTCCTCACATGAGGAAAGATAAGGCATAAAAACACATAAACAAGAAGCAAGAAGTGTAATCACATCACTCAGCCAGTGAGATGTAACCTACAGTACACAGTAGAGAGAGCTATTTTTATATTTTGTGGTCAAAATAATTAAAGGATATCTCGAAATATTCATAAAAATAATCCCAATAGAAACACTCTAAGAAATTTCCCCGTAAATTTACAGTAAAGAGCTGGCAGCTAAAGTTGCCAGCATGATACCGTTATTCTACAGTAAACCTACCGTATTCTAAAACGACAGTATGTTACTGTAAAAAGTATTACAGTAATGTGCTGTTGAGAGTATAAGCTTTACAGTATAATACTGTCAGCTTTGTGACTAAGTTAATTTACTGTTGCTACTGTAATTTTCATAAACAGTATATTATTGTAAAATGGATACCATAGAATGTGATAACATTGCTAAAAGTGAATGATTAAAAAAATTTCACATCTCAAAAAGGAAACCCTGCATATTGCTAGCATAGAAATGGCTGACAAGAGATGACTTTTCAACATTGGGCATTTATTGAAGCTAATTTTAAAAAATATGGCAATTTAACATTTAACATAACACAGAATTTACCAAACTACTGCATTAAACATATTCAGCAGAGCAGCTAACAAATTTCATGTCAAATAAAATCTATAAGAACAATTAATGACATTAAACAGGTTGTGATTAATCAGTAGAACACACACTGCACATGACACTTGATGTACCTGCCTTCATAATCAGTCTTACAGAACAGGTGATAATGTTCAATAAACACCAAGTCAACAAACAACAAACCTCCAACTTCAAAACTGAGACACCTGGACTGATGTACAGTTATGCCATTAGTTTATATACCCTTGCAAAATTTGTGAAATATTGTCCATTTTTTCCACTTTGTCGTGTATTATTTAATGATTGTGCTTTTTATATGCAATAGTTTAGTTTGAATCCCATTTAAAATAAAATAAATGTATTTGCCTGATCATTCATGTTTTCATTAAAGAATGGTACACATGCCAGGGTATGTAAACTCATGAGCACAACTGTATATTCAACTAAACCAAACACAATACAAGCCTTTTTCTGGACCAGCGTCCCTGTCTTTTTGGACATTGCCTTCCCTTGGTTTGCCTTTGTTCCCATCTCTGGATTGATTGCAATAAAGCACCTACAATGTAGTGACAGAGACAGAATATAAATACAGATAACTTGAACCTCCTCAGGAACCCAATCACATTGATCAAAGAAGAATTCCCAGAACTGCTCTCATAATGTGTCCTGTTAGCAGGGGCGTAGCCATCATTTTAGAAGTAGGGGGGACGAATTGTTCAGAGGTCCATTGAGTGATTTATCATCGTCTCGCATTCAAATACACGTCTCCTTAGCAGCTAAAGAGCCACATAGCCACAAACAGCACAGCACCAGGGAACCAACTTTAGTTATTTAAAAATGATACACTATCACAGTCAAAATCTAAAATCTAAAGCTGACTCTGGTTGAGTTGACACAGAATGACCCTGGGGCATCTACAGGGTGAGCAGACAGATAATTAAGTGCCAAATAAAAACAGTGAACACCCAAAGTTCTTTAGAACAGCATTCCTGTTTAAAATTTAATGGCAGGAAGTGACTCAACAATAAATATATCCACACCTATTGTAACCCAGACAGAAACATTTAGTATAAATAAAACTAGGTCTGAAATAGCAGTGGAAATGCTGATGTTAGAGTCACTCTTATCCTATATGCATTTCCTCAGCCAGTTATAATGTCTCCTGCAATAATATAGATAATAAATGTGCAAAGCAAAATTTATAAATACAATTAAGAATAGTAGTGGTGAGGAAAATAATCATAACGTCAGTTTTATGCTGTTGATATTCTTTTTCTCAGCAAGAACTGTTCTTTCCTTACCCTGTATAATCATAATCATCATCATCATCATCATCATCATCCCTACTGGCCTCTGGTCCACTGTCTCCTCTCTCAGCCTGCTCTTTCTCTTGTGGCGATAAAG